>MU767244.1:6087-37355 GCA_026770625.1 Nicotiana glauca
TTCGACTTTCCAAATGAAGTCTGCGAACCAGAAATTCTAAGTAAGGAATTCTGTTGACCCGGGGGAAGGTATTAGGCACCCCCGAATCCCGTGGTTCTAGCACGGTTGCTTAAATTATTGTAATTTGCAAAAATATCTGATTTTTAAAACATGTTGTGATCTACGTGCTTTCTGTCAATTTCAAACCGCTTTATTCCGTAAAACTTGTGCAAAAATTCTTAAACAGACATGGCCCAATTTGTAGCGGGGTTACTTCAAGTCATGCTTCAAAAGGGACTATTGAGAACTTGATCACATGTAATCCTTATTCGTTCTAGTTATAATTTTATACTAACATGTGTCGTTCAAATAAATTCAAAGGGTGGCCATGGTTGCCTTATATTTTCGGATTAGTATTAGCTCAAATTGAATTAATCCTAACGACATATATAAGCATAATACGGAGGTCCTTGATTCATTAACGAATTATTTTCCCGTTGGGTATAGGGAGCAACGGTTAGAGGCTATAACATTATTATGGAGCTTATTTCAGATGAGTGCGCATGCGAAAATTATCTGCTCCTAAACAGTTAAATGCCAATACTCAACACATATCAAGTTATTGAAGTGGTTTCCAATTCAAAAACATCTTCAGACTCTATGTATTTGAACTAATAATTAGTTTGAACAAATATGCTTCTAACAATTAACAGTACAGATATATTGTAATTGAAGAACAGTCCTAATTGAGCTGTAACATCCCAGACACAACATGATCTATTGAAATTGCTGCTCCAAACAAGCAAAGCCTAAGCCTTGATTTCATTTCATTGTCAAATAGAGGAAACCATATCAACAGAGGTGTGTACCTGAGATTTAATCAGAGAAACGAAAGAAGAGAAGGTCAGTAGCAGCTCCAAACACAGCAGGTGAAACAAGCATCCAGCAACAAACAACAGCAACCAGTGAGACGGATTCCAGCAAAACTAAAACCACTAATAAAAAAGTAGTAGGCAGCCTAGGTAGCAGATTGAAATCCCGGGAATAAACTCAAACCGACAAGAGTTCAAGAAAAATCACAGCAACTCCAGAAAATCATGCAGCAACAATAACATACCCAAGCAGCTCAACAGAAAAACTTCAGATGCCCTTGGACACTCAAACCGGGAAACAGAAACAGAGAAAAACTCAACTCTTTTGTTCTTGAGAGCAATGTAACAGTGTACAGGGACTCGAGTTGCCTAAAACTGACTTTAAATCTTTTACTAATCCTTTCAAAATTCTCTTCACTCTTTTGAATGCTCAAAACTCTTGAACTCTTTTTTTAGATAAGTTTGTAAATACCAAAACAAGCCCTCAAAAAGTGAATAAACTCTCCTTCACTCTCTATATTAGAATATCTATTCCAGAATGTATCTCTTATCTCTCAATCTCTGTTCTTCTATGTGTGGAATCCTCTCCTCTTTTTCATCTCTATGGCTTGTCATTTATATAGCCAAAACTGAACCAGCCCTGCAGCCTCTTTTTTTTTAATTGTTTTAAACTAATCAAACCCATCTTATTCCCTCTGTTTTTCCCACTTTAAAATGTCTAAGTATGGGTTTTACTATTAAACAATTCCTGAAGTGCAGAAACTGGTGGAACACCCTGCTGTCCAGCAGGTTCCACCAGTCTATTTCCATGTGCATTGCACTCTTTTGAACATTAACTGATGTTAGTTTCTGACTTCCCATTACTCAGTGTCTACCCAGGCTGTAATTTAAACTATAGACCTCTCTTTTAATCCATTTTAAAACACTAGTTTAGGAGTATGCTTAATGTACAACTGGTGAGACAAACTAAACTCTGCATTTCAATCGTGGTTAAACAGCTATATCCAATTCAGATTCTAATTTTAAACCAACAACAATTCAAACTTCAATCCATCAGTGATTTCGGACCAAATTAACAGTGTCAATAATATCACTGGCCCATTGCTTTAATCAAATAAACCCATATAACTAATCGACGACATTTTATCTAATTGATTACAACACATATAATCGATAACGAACAATCGCCAAACAAGTCAGTGATTCACAGTAACTTAAGCCAAAGACAAACAAAACAAAACTAATTATTCGACGACGCTAATCGACGCAAATGCGTATCCTATAACAAACATAATCAAACAGACAAACAGAAACAACAATTTGACCAAATAAAAAGGTCTTGAGGAGGAGGACAGAAAAATTCAACAAGAAAAATAAAAAAGATAGAAATAACACACATAACTAAACTAACAAACAAACAAATGAAGATAAAAATAAAAGAAGAAATACCTCAAGAGTGAAAAAACAGAAATCGGACTTGGACCATTTTGAACTTCGAAGCTTTTTGAGGCCAAACAGGATTTAATCGAGTGTTCTCAAGTGAGAACACTTCGACTAAAGCCTGTTGAAACCTAAAAAAAATCCTCGACAGACTTAAAAATCTTCTAGGGTTCTTGGGGGCTTGGATTGGGGTTCAAGGGGTTTGGGCTTGATTCGAACCAAACCAGGGTTGGTTTGGTTACGAGGGAAGTCAGGGTAGTGTTGGGTATCAATTTCGAGATGTTTGGGGAAGATTCGAGGTTAATGGTTTGTGGATTTGGATTCAGGGTGGTTGAGTGGTCCTAGGGTGTTAGTTTGGTGACCGACGACGTTGTTGCCGCCGGTTCAGGCGAGGGGATCTAGGGGCAGCTAGGGTTCATGGGGTGCGTTTGGTTGAGGGAGACGATGAGAGGGAGGGTCTGGAAATGAGACGAGTGAGGGGTTTGGGGTAGGGGAATTAGTGTATTAAAATGAATCGAATAATCTGGGCCGTTGGATGGTGGGAACCAACGGTCCAGATCGAATCACTTAGCTGAGACGGGGTCGTTTTGGTGTAACACGGGGCGAGTTTGGTTTGGTAACGGGTTAGGTGGGTAGGGTTGGATTATCAGGACCGTTGATCAAGTGAGATCAACGACCCAGATTAGGAATGACGGAACGACGTCGCTTAGACGTCTGCGATGCTTGCCGGTTTGGGCATGGAGACGGGCTGCTTTGGGCCGGGTAAGGGGGCGAAATTTGGGCTGGATTTCATCAGATTTCGGACAGCCAGTCCAATTTTCTCTCTATTTTCATTCTCTTCTTTTCCTCTTTTTTTAATTCCTAATTTATTAAAACAAACATTCTAAATTAGATTACAAAAATCAAATTAACTTATAAAAATTCTAAATAACAAATAACACATAAATATTAATAAATCACACAGCTAGACCTTTAAATGCTAAATGTAAAGTGTATTATTTTTGTGATTTTTTATTTTATTTTTTGGGAAGCGACTTGATTACTCCTAATAAAACCTAAATGTAAATGCAGCATATTTTTGTGTTTTATATTAATTTAACAAATAACACGCACAGACAAAAAATGCAAGTAATAATTAAGAAATTACACAAAATTCACAAAAAATCACACACGACACAAAACTATTTTATTTTGAATTTTTGGGAGTAATTCTCATATAGGGCAAAAATCACGTGCTCACACCTGTAGCTCATGTTCACACTCAAAATGGCCTTGCTGAGTCCTTAATTAAACGTCTTCAATTGATAGCAAGACCGTTACTCATGAAAACGAGGCTGCCCACTTCTATTTGGGGTCACGCCATTTTGCATGCAACAATTCTAGTTCGTCTCAGACCGACAAATTATCATAAATATTCCCCGTTGCAATTAGTTTTGGGTCATGAACCTAATATATCCCATTTAAGAATTTTTGGATACGCAGTATACATGCCTATAGCACCTCCATATCGCACCAAAATGGGTCCGCAAAGAAGGTTAGGAATATATGTTGGGTTTGAATCGCCCTCCATTATTCTCTACCTCGAAACATTAATGGGGAATTTTTTTTACTGCACGATTTGCAGACTGTCGATTCGATGAGACACTTTTCCCAAAATTAGGGGGAGAAGTTGGTGAAACCAAACGGGAAATTTTGTAAAAAAATCCATCATTATCTCATCTTGATCCACTTGCCTCTATTTGTGAAAGCGAGGTGCAAAAGATTATCTATTTGCAGAGAATAACAAATTAAATGCCAGATGCATTTACGGATATGAAAAGGATAACAAAATCACATATACCTGCAGAGAATGTTCCAATCCGTATGGATGTCCCTATTGGACAATCTTCTAGTGTCATAGCTAATGAGTCAAAAACACGCCTAAAACGTGGCAGACCATTAGGTTCCGAAGATCGAAATCCTAGAAAAACGAAAACAAATGATCAAAATGACACGACGAAAGAATCTCGTGAAGAAATCCACGATTTTGATAAATTCTGAGATTCATGAGGAATCCACTGAGCCCGAGGCTCAAGAAAATAAGGAACTATCAATAAATCCAATCGATATTGAGACAAATTTGAATCGAGTAGAGATAGTGGTGAATTATATCTTTGCATATAATGTTGCATCTAGCATTATGAAAGAAAGTGAGGATCTTGAACCTCAATCTGTTGGAGAATGTCGACAAAGACGTGATTGGCCAAAATGGCAAGAAGCAATCCAATCAGAGTTGAATTCACTTTCAAAACGTGAAGTTTTTGGGCATGTAGTCCAAACACCTAATGGTGTTAAACCTGTTGGCTATAAATGGGTCTTTGTATGCAAGAGAAATGCGAAAAACAAGATACAAAGATATAAGGCACGCCTTGTTGCACAAGAATTTTCACAAAGGCCTGGTATCGATTATGAAGAGACATATTCACCCGTTATGGATGCTATAACTTTCCGTTATCTCATTAGTTTTGCTGTCCATGAAAAGCTTAACATGCATCTAATGGATGTAGTTACCGCCTACCTTTATGGCTCACTTGATAATGAGATATACATGAAAATTCCCGATGGATTTAAAATTCCAAACACACATAATTCAAAGTCGTGGGAAATATTTTCAATCAAATTGCAAAGATCTTTGTATGGTCTAAAGCAATCAGGACGAATGTGGTATAATCGTTTTAGTGGGTATTTATTAAAGGAAGACTATATATAAATGATTCCATTTACCCATGCATTTTTATAAAGACAATAACATCGAAATTTGTTGTGCTTGCCATATATGTTGATGACATAAACCTTATTGGAACTCCTATAGAACACCAAAATTTGATTATTTAAAGAAGGAATTCGAGATGAAAGATCTCGGAAAGACAAAATTATGTCTTGGTTTGCAAATTGAACATTTGACAAATGGAATTTTTGTTCATCAATTTGCCTACATAGAAAAGGTATTGAAACGGTTTTACATGGATGGAGCACATACATTAAGTACTCCGATGGTTGTTCGATCACTTGATGTGAACAAGGATCCATCCCGACCTCAAGAAGAGAATGAAGAGCTACTTGGTCCTGAAGTGCCATATCTTAGTGCAATTGGTGCACTAATGTATCTTGCCAATACTACAAGGCCTGACATAACTTTTTTAGTTAATGTCTTAGTAAGATATAGCTCTGCTCCCACAAGGAGACATTAGAATGAGATCAAACACATATTACGGTATCTAAAAGGGACTACTGATGTGGGCTTATTTTATGGCAACAGTTGCAGTCCCGATCTTGTTGGTTATGCTGATGCTGGGTATTTATCTGATCCACACAAGGCTCGATCTCAAACAGGTTATGTGTTTACCTGTGGAGGCACTGCCATATCTTGGCGATCGACTAAGTAATCAATTGTGGCTACTTCATCTAATCATGCTGAAATAATTGTTATTCATGAAGCAAGTCGAGAGTGCGTATGGTTTAGGTCTATAATACATCTTATTCTAGACAAATATAGTTTGAAGTGTGACAAACTACTCACGATTTTGTATGAAGATAATGCAGCATGCATAGCTCAATTGACGGGAGGATTCATAAAAGGAGATAGGACAAAGCACATTTCACCAAAGTTATTTTTTATGCATGATCTTCAAAAGAATGGTGATATCAATGTGCAACAAATTCGTTCAAGTGATAATATGGCTGATTTGTTTACCAAGTCTTTACCGACGTCAACCTTCAAGAAGCTAGTGTACAAGATCAGGATGCGAAGACTCATAGATGTGAATTGATTCTCTCATCAGAGGGAGTTATTGCGCGTTGTACTCGTTTTTCCTTACAAGGTTTTGTCCCACTGGGTTTTCCTTGCAAAGTTTTTAACGAGGCAACAAAAAAAGCGTATTATTAAGCATGTGTACTCTTTTTCCTTTTCTAGATTTTTTTCCCATTGAGTTTTATTCTAGTAAGGTTTTAACGAGGCACATTATCTATAGATATCCAAGGGGGAGTGTTATGATAAATATCACATTGTGGTGGATGTCTACTCTTCTTCCATGATCTTAATCTCAAATGCTTAATGACATATTCAATGACATATTTTGTATGTTCAATGACATATTTTCTTCACTTTTTATGCCTATATAAAGGCCTTGTAATAGATGGAAAAATACACACAATTGAAGAAGAAAATCTCTTCATTCTCTCTATCTACATTTCTTGTTCATGTTTTATTAAGTTGCTTATATTTCTTGTTCATGTTTTACTAAATTGCTTTCATTTTATAACAAAAATCCTATTATCCAATTCACAGCTTTGTCACACTCATATAATAGCAAAATAAATAAAGCTGTTTAAGAAGTTTGTCAAAGCTCTTTGTCTTTATCTTTTATGTTCTCTTTTCTTCCTTTTAGCGAATATAATTTTTTAAATAATTTATCAGGTTGTCTTTTTATCATTTTAAAATATTAATATGGACAAGAACTCGTATAATTAAGTCCTCAAATGAGGCATCATCCCAATGGTTGAAACTTAAGATATAGTAGTTAAATGGTTTATTTGAA
Organism: Nicotiana glauca; assembly: GCA_026770625.1. NCBI lineage: Eukaryota > Viridiplantae > Streptophyta > Magnoliopsida > Solanales > Solanaceae > Nicotiana > Nicotiana glauca. The sequence continues at coordinate 12,956 of MU767244.1, forward strand.
TATTTGTATGATTAAGTGTTGTCGAAAGATGGTTAACGATTTGTGAGGATATTTGTTTTACACAATTAAGTCATAATTTTACGAGTTGGAATATAGCGATCTTCTAATTTGTTGTCCAGTTCTGTTCTCTTTATTTCTTTGTTAAATTTGTTCTCAAGGACATAACAAAGCCAATTAATTAAGAATAAATCGGTTGAAAATCGAAATAACAAAGCATCATCTGAAAATCAACAAGACAAACCTTTAGCACAATCAAACAACAATGAGAATTATACTAAAAATATATAATATTTTAATATAATTTGGTCCAATGACATACATTAATCTACTAATATAAAATAGAAAAATTTATGAGAGAATAAATTCTCCCCTAAAAAGACTCTCTTAAAAACTACATGGTGGATAATATCGTGTCGTGTGTGAACGAAGTAAGTCTCGATTAATAAAAGTTCAAAACTTTTCATTCAAAAAAAGGATAAATATGACAGTCATTTTCCAAAAAAAAAAAAACTTTTTTCTTTTACTGAAAAAAAGTAATTTTAATTATGACAAAAAAAATCAACATAAATCCTAAAAATATCAGCCGTTGTTTTCCAGCATGTGAAAAGTAGTACTCTTGCCCAAAACACGTGTTGTCCCTCTTTTTTTTCCTACCTATTTGTTTGAAGAGAAAATAGTTGGATGCTTCTCTATGTCAACGTCTTTGCACATAGTAACCATTTTTGTCCAAGTAATTGTTGGCTACGTGCCTTATCTCCTTTGCCTATCAATATGTCAATATCAGTAGCATGCTGCATGCACTTGAACTATATAAATGCGTATTTAGGATTTAAATTTTATGGTTTCAATTTTAAGGCTTTTAACATTGACCCATTGTATTTTTAAATTTATGGGTTCATATCTATTATTTTTACAATTTTAATAAATTTTTACTCCGTGTCGAAAGTTATAAGTTCAGTTGAACCCGTAGGTTATACGCTGCATCCGCCACTGAACGATATTATGTCCCTATTGAATTATTAGAATAGAATACTTATTAAACTCAATCAACCAATTTGCTTCCGTTGTATGTAAACTCCCTTTATCCCACCCCTAATTAAAGCGTAATTTTCTATCTATCTGACTAGATAAACAAATAAATGTGCAATAATAATTCTATAAATGAATAGATATATTAGTACTGAGCGTTCGGTATTTAAGAACTTCGGTTCAATACTTTAATAATCGGTTATCATTTATATATACTAAATACTGTAGGTCTGTACCAAAGTTAGTTTGGTACGGTTTCGGTTCGATATGGTTTCACTGTTCTATTGTTTCTTTTCATTTTCTTGAGCCGGGAGTCCATTGAAAACAATATCTTTATTCCTTGGGATAGGGATAAGGTGTGCGTAAATTCTAACCTCCCCAAACTTCACTTATAAAATTATACTGTATTGTTGTTATCCTTATTGGTTCGTTATGGTTTCAGTTTATAAAGATCAACGATGACAGTGAAGTAGTTTTTAGAAAATTGAGCAGCTGTCTAGTTTTGCAACGCATATTTCCATGTGCCTTATTGCTAAGGTAACGTAGGTCATCTCTGGCAATAGGAGAATTGAATTACATTATAAAATATACTAGTAATGAATATTACGTAGACTTACAATCAAATGGACAAATAGTCACGTTCATTATTAGATCTTTAATAGGACGTGGAAACTGGAAAGATGACACATTTTGGCACGTTGAGTTAGTGGAAATTGAAATCATTAGCACATTTCCGATGACACCGGTGTCATATAGCACTGCAATGCTTGTAGATAAATAAACACATTTCTTTCCCAAAGTTTAGTTGCCAAAGCACATACTCCATAAAACAGTGATGAGGGAGTAACGCAGCAGCTAAACAATCTTCTCTTTTCTATAAATGTCGATCTACAGTTTGATGTCGGACGGGATTTGCACCGTAATATCCGGTTGATGGCGGATATTACGGCTCCCCCCTCATCGTGCTTAACCGTTTCTTTTTTTTCCTTGGTCTCGAACTTCCACTCTGCCCGGACCTAATGCTCAGCCGTGTCTGATCCCGAATGCACAGTCCGTCCTCTCCGGTCTCAGAAACGAGGATCTCTTCGACTTTATTCGAGGTTGCGTTAGATCATGCTTCCCTCTTGTTTCTTTTACTGGTTAATCGGGGATAACATTATCCCCGATTTTACAAGTACACAGATAGTCCCCTCACTTTTTGGAGAGCAGATTTATCGAAGAGACGAGAAGTGATTGATTGCTCCCGACTCCTCTCTCCGTAAGCTACAATCGGTTTGATGGGTCAGTAAAATGTCCCATCGGTAGCGTCGTTTCGACTTCGGACTCAGCCGCCAGTTGACCGTCCTCGAATGCGAGACGTCACACATTAATTACCTCTTCCCTATAAAAGCTTCGATTCTTTCTTCACTTTTTTACTTTCCTATTACATAACTTCTTAATTTACCTCCGAACTTTTTACTTGCTTTTAACCCTTTCAGATCTTCATACACTGTTCTTCTTATCCTCGTATCTTCATCTTCCCATCTTCAAATCTTATACTTCATCCTTGAATCTTCAAGTTTGATCTTCAAACCTTCATACTGATTTATTTCGTACCTTTCATTCAATGAGAAAATGGGTCAAATTCTACAGGATCAAACCTATGGGACTTAAGAAATGCTATAAAAAAAAAAGAGGGAAAATATTCATATTAAATAAATATGAAGTAGAAGAACCCAGATTTCAAATGAACAAATTCAAACTTGAAAAGGATCTTACTTATTCTTGAAGAATGAGGGGCAAAGTAACCTTTATAACTTCATCTTCATATACTCATATTCCAGAATTTGATGCAAAAAATTTCATAATTTGTGCCCTAACAGACCGCCTTTTTACTTCTAACACGACCACGTATGTTGAGGTGGTCGTACATGAAGTAGCCTTGGAACCTCCTCTAAAGAATTTCATCCCCGGAGGCTGCTCAATAGAAAATGACTTCAATGTCGAGAAAGCTTCCAGGCAAGGGGATCGAGGTGAGGAGGTACCTCTGTTCCATCACTGAGGACACGCTCCCTACGGTTCGTGAGGACTGCAAGTGGGAGGGCAAAGAAGTGGTCGTCCCTGGCCCTGATAAGGACATCACCATATATATGGAAGGTATCTAGGTGTTTATACATACCCCTTCACGCTAGGCTCGGTGGATACCATAGTCCTTGACTTTTGCAAAAGGTACGAGGTCTGCCACGGGTAGATTCACCCGTCCTTTTGGAGGATAGTGAGCCTCCTCCGCCACTTCGTCAATAACACCGAGGAACCCCGATTTACTATCGACCACCTATTTCACCTCTACAGTATCTGAATCTTTCGAGGGGGATTAATCAAGCTCGTTCGTCGGGCAAAGAAAGCTATATTCTCGAGCATTGATGAAGATAGGGATTGAGGTTGGCATGGGAGATTTATTCGGGTGAAGACCGAGGATCTTATTCTCCCCGAGTTCCTTGAAACGTGGATCCAAGACCATAAGTTCCTCTCCTTTTTGAGTATTTAGAATACTTTTTGAATTTTTATTCTTCTTTCTCATCGCTTGGTTCTACTGTCGTGTAGCAGTTGCCCGAGTCCCTAACGTAGTTCCCCATTTCAAAGAGTGAGTCGATGGAATCTGCAAACAGTTATCATACTTTTAGTGCAAATGGCGCAAACTCTCAAAGGGCAAGTGGGAGGCCTATTCCCATGGTAAGTGTTCTCCCCAGATCGTTTCCTTTTTATTCAACTCCTTACTAAGTCCCCCTCTTCCTTTCATAGGTTTGCTCAAGACCACTGAGCTCCGGGTAGTGGACGATGATGAGGCCTCGTCCTCACCTACTAAACCCTTTGCTTCGGGATAACCCAAGGTTGTTGTGAAGAAGGAGGAGAAAAAAAGAAGAAAAAGAGGAGAAAGAGGAGGTCTTCGTGTTCCCCGGATACATATGTCGTGGCCAAGAAGAAGAGGGTAGGGGTCCTGGTCCGAAAGAGCAACAAGAAGAGTACCCGGTACAGGGTACCGGACTCTGAATCCCTTTATCGGCTTAAGGACTACCCTGGAGATGATGACTTGGAGTTCGTCGCCCATGGTCCAGTTGTTGATGAAGAAGAGCAGGCAACATCGGGGGGGAAGTGATCGGGAGGCTGAATCCTCTTTGGCTCAGGAGCCTGAAGTTAAGCCAGTGGCTACGGACTCTCGAGAAGCTACTCCTACTCTGAGAGAAGCCGCCGGTGTGATTGACATCACAGAGTCGCTCTCTCACATCAAGTCTTTATTTGACTAGGCTCAAGCCATCAAAGAGAACCAACTGAGACATCATGGGCCACAGACGAGGCCCTCAACATGTTGAGTGGGCATCGGAGCATTGGAGGACCAATTCAAATTAGGTCACCTTGAGATCTCGAAAAAAAAAGATGTGTTGTCGGAGTCAGCCGAGCTGAGTTTGAGCCCGAAGCCGATGAAGCAGTTCCTTGCCCCAAGTGTGGATCGCAGCCACAAAAGAATGGTCATGTTTACAATCTTGGTGGATATTCGGGTGCTGTTCGGACCGGTTGGCATTGCTAGCTATCTTTGCTGCTTGGTGACGAAAAGTGATCAGGTGAAGATAAACGAGGTGGATGCGGAACGAGGCACAACATGCGCTGAATCGGGTATGCTTCTCTTTCTTTGTATCCTTTGAAGGGTTCATTTAACCTTATCATATTATTATGGTCTCATCAATTTTATTTTTAGGCATCGATGCTTCATCATAAGATCTTGATGGTATCAGATATAGGTGAGCTCGCTCTAGTTTGAGCTCAACGAACAAGTCCGGCAGAAGGACATGTATAGAGACGAGGCCCTCAAGGACCTACCCATTCTCCAAGTCGAGCTGGAAAAAGCTCAGAAGGAAGCCTCTTCGGTGAAACGGAAGCATGCCATTCTGGTCGAGAAGGTAAGGATATTTGAGATTAGTAACGGGTTAACGTAGTAGCTAATGCCGCAACCTCGCAGGTCCAAGATAAGATAGACCTGATCGACCAGCTCTGGGCCGAGATGAAAGATCTCAAAGCTTCGAGCGAGGTGTTGAGGAGAAATATGGATCTTCTAGCCTCGAAAAAAGGAGGCTACTAAAGAGGAGTTGACATCAGCCAAGGACCAGCTCAGGGAGGTGAAGGATAAAACTGACAAGTGGTCTCTTTTTGATAAATGTAGATCTGCAGTTGATATCGGACGGGATTTGCGTCGTAGTATCTGGTTGAGGGCGGATATTATGGCTCCCCGCTCATCGTGTTTAACCCTTTCTCTTTTTCCTTGGTCTCGAACCTCCACTCTGCCCGGACCTAATGATCAGCCATGTCTGATCCCAAATACACAGTCTGTCCTCTCCGGTCTCAAAAATGAGGAACCCTTCAACTTTACTCGAGGTTGCGTCAGATCGCGCTTCCCTCTTGTTTATTTACCGGTAAATCGGGGGTAACATTACCCCCGATTTTACAAGTACACATATAGTTCCCTCACTTTTTGGAGAGTAGATTTATTGAAGTGACGAGAAGTGATTTAGTGCTCCCAGCTCCTCTTTCCGTAAGCTGCAATCGAGTTGATGAGTTAGTAAAACGTCTCATCAATCGCGTCATTCTGACTTCGGACATGTCTTGACTGCCAGTTGACCGTCCTTGAATGCGAAAAGTCACACATTAATTACCTATTCCCTATAAAAGCTTCGATTCTTTCTTTACCTTTTTACTTTTTGATTCTATAACTTCTTAATTTACCTCCGAACTTTTTACTTGCTTTTAACCCTTTCAAATCTTCATACACTGTTCTTCTTATCCTCATATCTTCATTTTCCCATCTTCAAATCTTATACTTCATCCTTGAATCTTCAAGTTTGATATTCAAACCTTCATTCTCATCTTCAAACCTTTATAACTTCATCTTCATATACTCATATTCCCATAATTCGATGGCAAAAACTTCAAAATTTCTGCCCCAACAGACCGCCCTTTCACTTCTAACCCGGCGACGTATGATGAGGTGGTCGAACCTGAAGTGGCCCCGGAACCTCCTATAAATAATTTTATCGCCGGAGGCTGCTCTATAGAAAACGGCTTCAATGTCGAGAAACCTTCCAGGCAAGGGGATCGAGGCGAGGAGGTGTGGAGGTACCCATGTTCCATCACCGAGGACACGCTCCCTATGGTTCGCGAGGACTACAAGTAGGAGAGAAAAGAAGTGGTCATCCCTGGCCCTGATAAGGACATCACCACATATATGGAGGGTATCTAAGTGTTTATACATACCCATTTACGCTGGGCCCGGTGGATACCATAGTCCTCGACTTTTGTAAAAGGTACGAGGTCTGCCTCGGGTGGATTCACCCGTCCTTTTAGAGGATAGTTTCCTCCGCCAGTTCGTGAATAACACTGAGGAACCCCAATTTACCATCGACCATATATTTCGCCTCTATAGTCTTCAAATCTTTCGAGGGGTAATAATCAAGCTCGTTCGTCCGGCAAAGAAATCTCAATTCCCGAGCATTGATGAAGATAGGGATTGAGGCTGGCAGCAGAGATTCATTAGGGTGAGGACCGAGGATCTCATTCTCCCCGAGTTCCTTGAAACATGGATCCTAGACCATAAGTTCCTCTCCTTTTTGAGTATTTAGAATAATTTTTGGATTTTTGTTCTTCTTTCTAATTGCTTGGTTCTACCGTCGTGTAATGGTTGCCCGAGTCCCCAACATAGTTCCCTACTTCAAAGAGTGAGTTGATGGGACCTGCAAAAAGTTATCGTACTTCGAGTGTGAATGGCACAAACTCTCAAAGGGAAAGTGGGAGGCTCATTCCCTTGGCGAGTGTTCTTCCCCGATCAAGTTTTATTTTTTTCAACTGTCATCCTTACTAAGTCCCCATCTTTCTTTCACAGGTTTTCTCAAGACCACTGAGCTCCGGTTAGTGGACGATGATGAGGCCTCGTCCTCACCTACTAAACCTTTTGCTTCGAGATAACCCAAGGTTGTTGTGAAGAAGGAGGAGAAAAAAAGAAGAAAAAAAGGAGAAAGAGGAGGTCTTCGTGTTCCCCGGATACAGATGTCGTGGCCAAGAAGAAGAGGGTAGGGGTCCTGATCCGAAAGAGCAACAAGAAGAGTACCCGGTCCAGGGTACCAGACCCCGAATCCCTTTATCGTCTTAAGGACTACCCTGGAGATGATGACTTGGAGTTCATCGCCCATGGTCCGGTTGTTGATGAAGAAGAGCGGGCAACATTGGGGGGAAGTGACCGGGAGGCCAAATCCTCTTTGGCTCGGGAGCCTGAAGTTAAGCCAGTGGCTACCGCCTCTCGAGAAGTTACTCCTACTCCAAGAGAAGTTGCCGATGTGATTGACATCACAAAGTCGTTGTCTCACACTGAGACTTTATTTGACTAGGTTCAAGACATCAAAGAGAAACCAACTGAGACATCATGGGCCGCAGACGATGCCCTCAACATGTTATTTGAGGGCATGGACATCGGTGCATTGGAGGACTAATTTAGGTTAGGTCACTTGGAGATCTCAAAAAAAGATTTGTTGTCGGAGTCAGGCGAGCTGAGCTCGAGCCCGAAGCTGGTGAAGCAGTTCTCTGGCCCGAGTGTGGATCGCAGCCGCAAAATAATGGTCATATTTACAATCCCAGTAGATACCCAGATGATATCCGAATCGATTGGCGTTGCCAGCTATCTTTGCTGCTTGTAGACTAAAGAGAATCAGGCGAAGATGAACGAGGTGGATGTATCGAGACTTTTCAACGAGGCACAGCGGGTGCTTAATCAGGTATGCTTCTCTTTCTTTGTATCGTATGAATGGTTCATTTAACCTTAGCATATTCTTATGGTCTCATCAATTTTATTTTTCAGGCATCGGTGGTTCATCATGAGAGCTTCCAACGGTATCGGATATAGGTGAGCCAGCTCGAGTTCGAGCTCAAGGAACAAGTCCGACTGAAAGACATGTATAAAGCTCAATGTGAGCAAAGGGACGAGGCCCTCAAGGACCTCCCCATCCTCCAAGCCGAGCTAGAAAAAGCTCAGAAGGAAGCCTCTTCGGTGAAATGGAAGCATGTCGTTCTGGTTGAGAAGGTAAGGATATTTGAGATTAATAACGAAAGGTTAAGCGTAGTAGCTAATACCGAAACTTCGCAGGTCCAAGAGAAGATAGACATGATCGACCAGCTCTGGGCCGAGATGAAAGAGCTAAAATCTTTAGGCGAGGCGTTGAGGAGCAAGATGGATCTTCGAGCCTAAAAAAGGAGGCTACTAAAGAGCAGTTGGCATTATCTAAGGACCAACTCAGGGCGGTGAAGGATAAAGCTGACAAGTGGTCTCGGCTGAATGATAAGCTCCGAGCACATGCTCGGCCGTCTTAGAACAGGATGCCCTCGGTCGGGAGTGCACTGCATTGAAGTCCAAGTTGGAGGCGACTTCGATCGATTCTTCCGAGTCCTGGATATGCTGGCCCAATACAAGAACGACGTAGAGATATCCGAGGCCCGTTTAATAACAAAGGCCAAAAATATAAAGTGGCTATCCCGGAGGGAAACCATCGAGGAGAGTCATGCTCGGAGGTTTCATCTATCGGCTGAGATTGAAGAGGGTAAGAGGCTCGAGGCCGAGGCAAAAGAGATATACAAGCTCGAGGGTTCCGACAGTGAATTGGGCTCTGGTGAAGACTAGCAGGAGACGCCTTAGCTTATTTTTTGTTTTCTTTTGTACATATTTTTTTGTTTATTTTGAGGCCGTTTTATTGTGACTTTGTAAATACTTTTGGCATATATAGAAAAAAATTCCTTCGGCTATACTATGTCTTTTACTTCTCAGCACCCGCTTGCAACATTTTGTTTTAAAATGTCATTAATGCCTAAGCATAAAATTGGATATAATTTTAGAGTGCTATTTCCTGTAGAGCCTGAATGAGGCATGATTTTGATAACAACTCTGAGTCGCTTAGGCTTCGGAATATCCGATAAAAAAAATAAAGTCTTCAAAATACTTGAATGCCTCAATCGGACACGATGATGTTTTGCCAAGAGTGGCCTTCTTTCATATGTTTTAATCATGTGTAAAGACCTTACTTTCTAAGTATGGACTTGTAAGTCTTCGAGCCGTTTTAAGTTGGTCGTAGCCTTTCATGTTTGGGACCTACCTAACAGGCTTAGTGCTTCCAGGATTTGATAGCCAAAGCTATCTGATCTTATTATCGAACAATAGTCCCCGACTCGGGGAGGCCCGTGGGCTCTAGGATTTTGGACCCATTATTTGTTCTAAATAACTTAGCGGATCTATCGATGGTTCAAATGCGAAGTGATGATATATAGAGGGAAAATTTCTTTCATTACTTTGCATGTAGAGTACATGATCGAAGGCACAAAAGCTTTCTGTCACGGTAAGAATGAGCTACATGGGAATGGTTCATTTGACCATTTGACCATTACAATGAATTCTAATATTCAAGCCTTGGCTTTAACATCAAATAAAAAATTCCTTTTACGGATCCTAGCTTAGGGCCTTCTAAGGATCCTGACCTATGGCGTAATGGCTCCCCAGTATTCGAGACTGAGCTCGTGAGGGCTCGAATACTATTGCTCTAGTACAGGTGGTCAGCAATTCCGGCCCTAGGCCGATCTTCAGAACTAAGGTAGCACGTTTTACTGTTGTCTTGTTAAAAACCTTGCCGTAAAACCCACTTCAGGAAAAATCGGTTCAAGGGAAATAGTGTTCAAAACGTGCTTTAAGACCTAATTGTCAAATTTAACCTCGACCGAATACATGCATGAGTTAGTCCAAAACATAACAAATTTCAAAGGAAATTGTGTTCATACCTTATCAGTAGTACCGCTTTAAGTGTGCCGCATTCTAGTTGTTCCATAGTTGTACACCGTTCCTTGACTCGAGCTTATATGAACATTTCCCGGTTATACCGATAACTCTGTACGGACATTCCCAGTTCAGGCCTAGTTTCCTCTTGTTTGGGTTCTTGGTGTGTAGCGTAACTTTCCTTAGTACCAAGTCCCTAATTTGGAAATGTGGAAGGTTAACCGTTCGATTGTAGTATCTCCCCACAGCTAACCGGACCAGGGTGGTTTCTCTCCTTTTATCCGTTAAGTCCAAGCTCGTGGCCATGTTCTCGCCATTTGACGTCTCGGTAGCATAGTGGAACGTTAGGATTGGTTCCCCTACCTAGAACAAGATCAGAGCTTCCGCGTCGTAGACTAAAGAGAACGGGGTCGCAGCGGTGCTTTAGTTCGAAGTAATTTGATATGCCTATAAGACTTCGGGCAAGATTTCTTTCACTTTCCCTTCGAATCGTTCAATCTCTTCTTCAAGTTTTGGAGTATAGTTTTTTTTGTTGACTCCGCTTGACCATTGCCACATGGGTGGTAAGGTGTTGACAAGATCTTTTTAGTTTTGTGGTCTTCGAGAAACTTACTTACCTTGATGTTGCTGAACTTCTTCCTATTGTCACAAGAGATCTCTGTTGGTATCCCGAATTGGCATATTATATGATCCCAGACGAAGTTGATGACCTCTTTCTCCTGAACCTTCTTGAACGCATGTGCTTCAACCCAGTTGGAGAAAACATCGGTCATGAGTTGTATGTATTGGTCTTTAACAGGTTCCCAAGGGACCGACGATGTCCATACCCCATTTTATAAAAGGCCACGACGATAGGACCGAGTGAAGCATTTTCCTAGTTGATAAATCATTGGGGCGTGACTTTGGCATTCGTTACATTTTCAAACTAAGTCTTTCATGTTCTTCTCCATCTCGTTCCAGTAACAATCGGCTACCGGCTCTGATGAATTTTCGAACCAGAGACTCTGCTCCCGAATGGTTTCCACAAGTACCTCGTGTACTTATCTCATGGCGTAGTCGGTCTACCCCGAACCCAAGCACCTAGCTAGTGGCCCAAAAAAGTACCTTCTGTACAATCTTCCCTTGACCAAGCTGAACCTGGCAGCTTTAGTATGTAGGGCCCTTGACTCATTGGGACCGATGTCAGTTTCCCTTTCTCAAGATAGTCTATGTATTTGTTCCTCTAGCCCCAAGTCAAGCTTGTCGATTTCACCTCAGCATGACCTTCTTCTACCATCGAGTTCATCAACTGTACTACAACTCCAGAGTCAAATTCATCGGAGTTGACTGACAACCCTAAATTAGCCAATGCATCGGCCTCGTTATTTAGATCCCAAGGTACGTGCTATAATGTTAGATTTAGATTTTACTGATAGCCAATAACTTAATTCTACGTGTAGGAAAGCAATCCCAAAGGATGTGGAAAAGACTCTAATAGAAGATCTGGAAGTAAAAATCATGGAGGCAAAAATCAAGCTGTAGCCGTGCGTTCCATGAAAACTGGATATTCGAATAAACTATTTACGAAGGGCATAAATCAATCAACATAAGATGATCAATCAATCAATATAGAAGATCAATCACGTGGATACTCGAATCAATCAACCTGTATAGAAGATCCTCTGAAAATATTCTCTCCAACTACTCACAAGGAAAAAGAAATCAAGGAAGCAGTGAAAGGCAGAGTCCAATTCTATTTCTGGTGTATAGAAGATCCTTTGAAAATATTCTCTCTCAATGACTCACAAGGAAAAGGAAATCAAGTGAAAGGAAGAGTCCATTTTATTTCTGGAATGAAATCATCTTGACTGATTCTGAAAATCAACTCACTTGGGTTGCTGCTCAATCATCACACTATCACGCCATGAAGAATGGGGACCAACTCACCATATATATTCTACAGAAGATGCCGAGGATCCACTTACTTTGATCAAACCAAATCAATCTCTTTATTCTACTTCAAACATACACTGTAGTCTGTTATAGATTTCTTGTGTAGCTAAGAAGAGAAGAGAGAGAGAAAGAGAGAAAAGTACACTAGTGAGGCATTGTATCAAGTGTAAGAGAGAAAACAAAGTGATCAAAAGGTTGTTGTTGTATAACAACATCAACTCATCTATACTAAGTCACTTCATATTTGAAAGAGATCACCCTTGCAACCCAAGGGGACTAGACGTAGGTTTCACTCTGAATCCGAACCAGTATAAAACACTCTAAATCATTTACTTTCTGCAACTTCCTTTCTTATATTTAGTTTAAAAAATATCAGTCGACTAGAATGCAAGTTAGTCAACCACCTCGGAAAAGAAAGAATAAATTTCAATTCACCCCCTCTTACACATTCATATAGAGTCCATTCCTTGAATTGGTGTAATGTCACCAGCAACTTATACAAGTATCTCTACATCCATTCCTCTTTTTACTTTAAACGTCCCCGTTGACTTGGTTGACGACAAGGAGGGAGCATATTGGGCCTCGATCACCTCGCCCCTGGGCTTTTAGCCAGTTCTAGACCTGCAATCATAGCCTCATATTCGACTTCGTTGTTAGTCAATCTTACAATTCTAATAGAGTGCCTTATTACATTACCTGCATGTGGTTTTAATACGATGCCCAGCCCGGATCCCTTCGCGTTGGAAGCACCGTCCGGGAATAGGGTCTAGATCACCGAGCTAGTCCCTGAGCTGAGCAGTAATTCCTTCTCAACCTCGGGGATCAAGGCCGACGTAAAGTCGTCCATGAAGTCCGCCAAAATCTGAGATTTTATGTTGGTCTGGGTTTGTACTCGATATCGTATCCGCTAATTTCTACGGCCGATTTGGCCAACCGACTCGAAACCTCAAGTTTGTGCATAACATTTTTAGCAGGTATGAGGTCACGATACATATGGAGTGACACTGAAAGTACGATTTTAATTTCCTAGATGTGCTTAATAAGGTGAGCGCTAATTTTTCTACGTTTGGATACCTTGTTTCGGCATCGCCTAGGGTTCTATTAACATAATTAATAGGAAATTGCATACCTTCTTCTTCCCGGACTAGGACACCACTTACCGCCACCTAAAAAACTGCCAAGTAGAGGTATAACTGTTCGTCCACCTTCGGAGTGTGTAGCAAGGGAGGGCTCGATAGGTATCGCTTGAGTTCTTCTAAAGCTCGCTAGCACTCCAGGGTCCAAAAAAGTTGTTTTTCTTTTTCAATAATGAGAAAAATCGGTGGCACCTGTCTGACGATCTCGAAATAATTCGGCCCAACGCGGATATCTGCTCGGTCAGTCTTGTACTGCCTTAACGTTGTCAACTATAGTGATATATTCTATAGCTTATATTATGTCTCGGTTGATCTCTATTCCCCAGTTGGATACCATGAACCCGGGGAACTTGCCCGAGCTGACCCCGAAAGCACACTTCTTCGGGTTTAGCTTCATGTTGTACTTTCTCAATATGTCGAAGGTTTCATGCAAATGCTTAAAAAAAAGGCATCCAGGTGCACTAAGCTCCCGCTATGCCAAGGTCCGGGGAAGGGCCGGACCACAAGGGTATTATACGCAGCCTTGCCCTGCATTACTGCAAGAGGCCATTTCCACGGCTTGAACCCGTAACCTCCTGGTCACATGGCACCAACTTTACCAGTTACTCCATGGATCCCCTTTAAATGGTTCTCTACTCCCAAGGACTTAACCAACATATCGTCAATATAAACCTCCATTGATTTCCCTACTTGTTCTTCGAACATCCGGTTAACTAGGCGTTGGTACGTGGCACGGTGTTCTTTAGCCCAAACGAAATCGTGTTATAATAGTAGGCGCCAAATTTGGTTATGAAAGAAGTATTTTCTTGATCGCCCTGGTCCATCTAAATTTGGTTGTACCCAGAATATGCGTCGAGAAAACTCATTATCCCATGTCCGACCGTCGTATCGATCATTCGATCGATGTTAGGAAAGGGGAATGAATCCTACAGACACGCCTAGTTTAGATCATTATAATCTACACACATTCTAAGTTTGTTTCCTTTTTTAGGTACGACTACTACGTTAAATAACCAATCCAGGTACTTAACTTCTCGGATGGAACCTATTTAGATACAACGTCTTTGATCTCGGATTGCGGCCTTCTCTTTTATTTAACCGGGTGGAACTTTGGATCCAAGATCAATCTATGAGTTGTCACCTCCGATGGGATCCCTGTCATATATAAATGGGACCAGGCGAAACAATGACATTAGCTTTAAGAAAATAAAACCTTTCGATCTAGTAGGTGCTCGATCAGTATAACCTGATCCAATTACTTGATTGTTGACTTAGTGTCATCGGTGTCATCGGGTGCAATAAAATATCTCAGGACGCCGTAATCATCCTACTCGTCCGCTATGTGCTCCTCCAATTTTTCTGACCCGATCGATGTCAGGATTATTGATTGCTATTTGGTTTCCTTTTCTTTGGCCAGTCCCCTGCTTTTTGATGTCGAAATCGTGGGCATTGGGATTACTTCATCGATAACAAATATCTCCTTCGCAACCGACTGTTCCCCGTAGACTATTTTGACTCTTCCTGAAGTGGGAAATTTTAACGTCTGATGTAAGGTTAAAGACACCACCGTCATGCTATGAGCCCATGGCCTTCCGAACAAGGTGTTGTACCTCATATCCCCCTCGATCACGTAGAACTTTGTTTCCTGGATGGTCCTGATAGTGTTTATCGGTAAAGTTATTTCACCCTTCGTCGTTTCGCACGCCAGGTTGAATACATTAAACACCCAAACCACCAATATAATTTGGTCCAATATTCTTGTTTTTCTACGACCCTCCATCGGATAATGTTGGCCGGGCTACCTGGATCAATCAACACATGTTTAACTTGAGATTTATTGGTAAGGATGAATATTACCAGTGCATCATTGTGAAGTTGGATGATGCCATCAAAATCTTCATCGCTCAATGATATGGCCCCTTCCGTGACGTAATCCCGGGTATGTTTTTCCCTTGTGATAGAAACTATGGTGCGTTTATCATTGGCCCTTGGGGGATATCCACTCCCCCGATGATTATGTTGATCACGTGCTGGGGCTCCTCTTGTTCAACCTGATTATTGGCGATCCAGTTTCTAAAATGATTTTTAGCCTGTTCGCTTAGGAATTCTCGAAGATGCCCATTGTTGAATAATTGAGCTACTTCTTCCCTTAGTTGTCGACAATCTTCGATCCTACGACCGTGAGTATCGTGATACTTACACACCAAGCTATGATCCCTATATGCAAATCAGACTAAACTGGTCTAGGCCACTTGGTCTCTTTGATGCGATCTATGGCCGATACCATACTTGCTACATCCACGTTGAAATTGTACTCCGATAATATCGCTGCTTCCCTACCCTCGAGTGACCTGTCAAAATCATTTTTGCTCATCAGGCCTCGATTGCTCGGTCTTTGATCATTTCTCCCGTTGTTCTTGGTTGGGTGAGGTCTGGATCTATTTCCTCTTCGGTCTGAGTCGTACGACTGATACCGATCTCAGACCGTCCTTGGCTCCTAGTCGATAATCCTCTTAGATCTTTCATTCGCTCTGTTGGGGAAAATAGACCCCAAGGGAGCCCCCAGTCGTTATCCTCGACTCTAATCTTCGACTGATACCTGTTATGGATGGCGGCCCAAGTGATTTTCGGGTACTCCACCAAGTTTTGCTTCAATTGTTTAGAAGAAACAGAACTTCGGGGATTGAGCCCTTGAGTAAACTCCTAAACGGCCCAATCATCCCCGATTGGGGGCAGGTCCATTTGCTCCGTCTGAAACCTCGACAGGAACTCTCTAAGCATTTCGTTATCTTTTTGCTTGACTTTGAAAAGGTTTGATTTCCTCGTCTTAACCTTGATGGCGCCAGCATGAGCCTTTACAAAAGCATCCGCAAGCACAGCAAATGAATCAATAGAATTCAGAAGCAAGTTGTGATACCATATCATCGCTCCTTTGGATAAGGTTTCCCCAAATTTCTTCAACAATACCCATTTGATCTCGTCGTCTTCCAGGTCATTCCCCTTGATACGCATGTATAAGAGGTTACATGCTCGTTTGGATCTACGATCCTATTATACTTGGGAATGTTGGGCATTCAGAATCTCTTCGGGATTGGCTACGGCGCCACGCGCGGGGGGAAATTCTTCTGAATGAATTTTTTGAAATCCAGCCCATACAATATTGGAGGCACTCCCGGGATCTGATCGACCCTGGAATTGTAAGTTTCCACCTTCTTGTCTATAGCCTCTATCTTTTTCTCACTAGACTCCACCCGCTTTGTGAGTGCTTCGAGCATCTTCATCACCTTGGAAGTTTCCTCGGGCCCGAATTCATCCGGTTCCATGGCAGTTTGTTCATCCCTTCGAGTGTTTTCCCAGACCCACTCGGGCTCGATCCTGTTAGTGATGTGACTTTGGGTCTGCAACTGCGCTATTACCGATTGTTGAGCTTGCAACATATCAAAAATCAACCGCAAGCTAATCCCATCACCTTCCCCTTTGGGTGCTTTTTGAGTCGATGGTCGCGGTGCCCCGTGAATGCTGTTTTCAGGGTTAGTTGGCAGGCTGTTGTTAATAGCAACTTGTGAATTAACGTCGATCAGGCCGGGGACTGGGACACCAATGGAATCAACAAGTGGCATGTCATTGCTAGGTACCACGTTATTGTTTTCATCGTGGTGGCCTGACTCAACGTCAATGCTCAAGTAAGCAGACTGAGAATTTGACATTCTTAGGTTAACCCGAAATCATGCTTCAAAGAACACGTGTAAAATATGGTGTGTTATGGAGATTCATATTAAATCACTACTATTATTCTTTGCCCCATGGTGGGGGCCAAACTATTTATCCTTAAAAATGAGTAACAATTAAATTTGTTTGGGGTTTAAAGGATACGTGATTTAATTCAACATGAATGATACAAGAACATCAAATAATTAAATTAAGGAGAGCTAAACGATCAAACCAAACGCGATGGAGCAATTAAGCCTGGCTCTTAATTGAACACTGAGATCGACTTTGATCGAGCCCTCGATACGACTTCGATTGTAACTAAAGAAAAGGGGAACTAGAAGACAAAAATGAACTTTATTGCTTCGATATGCATGCCAACAATGGTTTAAAATTTAAAAGTTCTCCCCTTTATATAGTAAGAAGCTTCAATCCTAGTACAAGTTTAAATAAGGTAAAACAATCTTCTTTTATTGGTAAATATCGATATGCCGTTGATATCAGACGAGATTTGCGCCGTTGTGGGCACGTGATTTTTGCCCTATATGAGAATTACTCCCAAAAATTCAAAATAATATAGTTTTGTGTCGTTTGCAATTGTCGTGAATTTTGTGTTATTTTCCTTTTATTGTTTGCATTTGTCTGTGCATGTTTGTTTGTTTAAATTAACGAAAAATACAAAAATATGTTGCATTTGCATTCTTAGGATTTAATTTACAATTAAAAGTAATTAGGTGTGCTTTACAAAAATGAAAAATCACAAAAAATATGAAATTTGCATTTTTAGCATTTAATATCAAATTGCGTGATTTGATCTTTAATTTTTTAAATTTTGTGTGATAATTATTATTAGGAGTTGATTAGTATTTTAAGTTAATTTTGGTTTTACAATTTATTTTTAGAATTTTTGTAATTAGGAATTAAAAAGGAAAATAAGAGAAAAAAGAAGAAACATGAAATAAAGAAAGAAAAGCGGATTGGGCCACACCCAAAACCATCCAATCCAGCCCAATTCAACACCCCTGACCCGGTCCAATTCAGCCAGCCTTAGAGACAGGTGGAACGATGTCGTTCAGGCATCTCACACCCAAAACCATCCATCCTAATCAATCCAACGGTCCAAATCCCATCTCCCTCACCCGGCTAAATGACCCGACCCATTCCCAAATCCGGTCCAGCCCCATCATCCCCAAACGACGTCGTTCCCTTTAAGCTAACCAATCCAGGCCATTGATCTCGGTTGATCAAATGGCCATGATCAATTTCTCCACCTAGTATACAACTACCAAACACACCCAGCCCCCCCTCCCAAGCCAACCCCCCTTCTCGTCTCTAACCTCTCAAAGACGACCCCAAATCCCACCACCGCAAACCACCGCTGACCGCCCGCCGAAAATCGCCCACGGCGACGGTCAGTCACCAAACCCCACCATTTTTACACCCTGAACTCCCCTCAACCTCCCCGTTCCAACCATCGTAATAGCTAACTTGGAATCCCAACCAGTCCCTTCGAATAATCAATCGAAGGTCAGTCCAAAAAACCCTAGCCTATCTGTTTGACGCCAAATTAACACCATACCCCCGTTAGACCTCCCTCATACCAAAACCAACCTTAGTTTTCTTCGAATCAACCCATGATTCGTCGAATTTCAATTTCGAGCCAAGAACCCTAGCGCCGCCACAAGATTCCTTAGTGGCGGCGCCAACCCCAAACCTTCCCAAATGAACACCAGTTGACCACCCTGACTCCCTCTTCCTTAATCCCTAGCCAGTTTCCCTCGAACGCTATTGGTGAGTCTCGAACAAATGCCTTCGAGTAATGGTCTGAAGCTGGTTCAGAGACTGAGGTCAAAATAGACCTTAGTTGAGTGCTCTCGTTCGAGAACACTTGACTAGGGTCCATATTGGCACCAAGTCCAAAGGCTTGAATCAGAGTTCGAACCTGAGTTCGTCTAATTTCTGATTTTTGAGGTATTTTTCCTTTCCTTTTTCTGTTTCTATTTTTGATGATTGTTTATTTTTGCGCAAGTTGCACTGTGTTTTCATCTGCTTGATTTTTTCTTTATCTTTTGTAATTGTCAATCACCTCCTCTTCTGGACCTTTTATTGGGTCAATATTTTCTTCTGATTGATTAGCCCGTGTTGTAGGCGTTTAAATCATTTTTCAATATGCTTGTATGCTAGTTTGGTTCAACTCTGAATTTTTCTTTTGGTTTGGTTCTATCTGATTCTTCATCTCTACTTCTGTTATTTAATGTTCACATGTCAATCTAGCTAATTCAAAGCAATAAGTTGGTAGTTCAATCGGATTTTGTGGTAATTCTGATTCAAGTTATATATGTCTGTTCTTCCTCTGATAAAGAATAATTTGATAGTTTGAATTCTTCAGGTTTTGGGTTGATTAGTTTCTCTTGTAGTTTGATTTTGTATGTGTTTGAATCTTTATTTTGTTCAGTAGTTACGCAGAGGGTATTAAATTGTTAGTTGTTCAGAATTAGCTAAGCCATAATTTTACAACTCTTTAATGCATAGTTTTATTCCAGAAGATCTTTGCCTGTTTTAAATAGCTTGACCAATTTGTTTACATATGAGTAAAGTAGAGCCTTAGTTGGTTAACTGTTAAGTGGATTGTTATTGTTGATTGGGGTAAGACAGTAGTTCCAGGGTATCAGGGAGGGTAATTTAGGTATAGAAAACTTGCATAATTGTTTAAGTTGAGTGCTTTGTCCACTAAAGTGCTAGTGTGATATTAAACTAATACACTAGTGGGTAACAAAACATAATGGGGGGTAAAAGGGATTGAATAAGTCAATAGACAATTAGTAGTAGAGACTACACTACAGCTGATTTTAAGGACTAATGGACTGTCCACTGAAGTTGGGGTGAAGGTTTTGAGTTTTGGTATAAATAGGAGAGCCTAGGACAATAAGAGGGAGATAGAGAGTTTGGGTCTCTTCCTGGTGAGTTGGACTCTTTTTGGTCAGTCTTGAGAGATCATTTTAAGAGAGTTCCTGGGGTCTTCTCCCTAGTCAGTTGGAAAAGAAAGGATAACTAAACTTTGGATAATAGGAATCAGTTCTTTTGAGAGTTGGAGAGCACATAGAGATATAAACATCATTTTGGAACTAACTTGAGAGAAAAATCAGTTTTGAATGCTTTAATTCATTTTCAGTTGTGGGGGATATACATATAGATATTCTGATAGATACCGGGATATGAACTGTAAAAACCTACTGTTCTATTGAACTTTGAAAAGAACTTCAGTTTAAATCATCAAGTGGCTTTTGAAAATCATCTTGGAGAAGCATTTTAGCTGAGAGTTTAAGGCAACACCTTTGATAAATCAATGTTTGAATGTGTTACTGTCCATTGGGGTGGAGAGTTGTTTCTGGTTTGATTTTGAATAGTTTGGGGTGTGATTGAGTTAAATTTTATTGAGGTTTTGGTCTGCTGAAGTGGTGCAGTAGTTTGCTGTTCTATATTTGGGTTAATTCAAGTTCAATTTCGAGTTATTTGGGTGCATTCAGTTGATTTGTGGTCGATCTCTTGTTTTAATCTGGTTTCTGATTTGTTACTGGGCTGTTGCTGATTGTTGTGTTGTTACTCTTGTTGACTTATTCATTCTCCTTCATTGTCTCTCATTTCCAGGTATACATTTTGTATTTCCAGCTAATTTGAGATGAAATGAAGTGCTGTCAAGTTTTCCAGTTGAATTCCCTTATATCTAGATGTTCAGTAGAACTCTTTAGCTTGTAACTGATTAATAAGTATATAACTGGACTGTATATGTGCTAATGTGCCCTTTAGCCCCTTATTAATTTATGCAATAGGACTGGAATGTATAGACTATGGCTTCTCATGTTTATGAAAGTTAAATATTTAATTGATTCCAGTGGTGTGTTTCAGTAGTCTATCTCAGTATTGCAGTTACAAAATTGCCAGATATGTGAGCAAAGTCGTGTTAAGTTGAGTAGCATATTGAATAAAAATAGTAACTAGTGCTAATTCTCATTATTAATGATTAATGTTAGCCTAATTTCAACTCTTAGGCACCAATGTATTTTCAACAGTTGCGAAAGAGGAGTTCAAAAATGGCTTTGTATCACACATAGTTAATTCCAATAATCCAATTATCTAATAATGTTAGTTTAAGTTAGTTCGAAAATAGCTAGTTGGTTTTAGTAATAATATCACCAAACTCAGGTGTTTGGTTTGATCGTGAATTTTAGTAACATTCACTAATAGATCAGGGAATAGGACAATGTGAGTATGAAATAAAACTCAAACGGACGGTGTTAATGTCCCGTCCCAATGTGAACAAAAGGGATTCGATCTTCTGCTCGTCCAAATATTTTGCCCAACTTGGGTTGATCTTAAGCCCAATGTATATATTACTAAGAATTCTGTCCAATGTGTACATTACATGGTTTGGGCTCCTCGGGCCCAAGATCGAAATGGGTACTAGTTTGTTGGTTTAAAACGACAGGCGGCGGATTTTAAATTAGGTAGCGGGTTCAAACTAGAAGGTGTTTCTTTTTATTTAGGCCCGAACTTGAACTTGAAGTCCGAACTTTTAATATTAATTGATTAGGATTTTCTTTATTTTTAGATACAAAAAATAAAAATAGAAAATCCTAGCTGCTTTAGGATTGCCTTTAATAAATGAGACGAGACTCGCCAAATAAAACGCACAAACTGAGGGGCCCTCATGAATGTATACATATTAAAAATACTTATATTTCGGGATGGACTGTTTAGTGAATTGCATGGTCTTCCCCAAAATAATAACACGCTAGTCTCTTTAGGCGCGTATTAATAAATTCACTTTCTTAAAATCGGGTGCACATTTATGTGACCCAAATCCAAATCCCAACGGAGTCGAAATATGTCAATAACCACGGGTACATTGATGTGATGTGGTTTTAGATGTGTTTTCATGACGTTGCAATTCTTATAAAATAATAATAATCAAAAGCGGTTGAAAGTTAAAATTTTCACATAAGCTAAAAACATGTTATTAAAATCAGATAATTAAGCCAAATATGACAGTTGAGAGACCGTGCTAGAACCACAGAATTCGGGAATGCCTAACACCTTCTCTCGGGTTAACACAATTCCTTATCCGGATTTCTGGTTCGTAAACTGTAATACGGAGTCAACTTTTTCCTCGATTCGGGATTCAAACCGGTGACTTGGGACACCATTAATCTCTCAAGTGGCGACTTCATTTTCTCAATAATTAAATCCCGTTTCGATTGTCCTTTAATTAGAAAAACTCCCCTTACCACGACCTTCAGAGTTTATCACCAATCGCCAAAATGATGCGAAGAACAATGTGAATAGGCCCGAGATAAGGCAATAAAACGAAAAGACGTTTGTTGTAAGACCAAATAATGGATTGGTCTAGGATAAGGGAAATATGGAGAAAAACAGAAAAACAACAGTTGAGAAATTTGTAGACGAGGATCGTCGGGAAGAAGGAGCATCCCCGGCAGACTATCGACCAAAGTTCCAAGAGGGTGGGACAACACAGAGCGGGGAAAGGAGAAAGGGAAAAACCATCCCCAATAGGAATATCATCCCCAGTAAATAATATCATTTTCCAACAAGTTTTGGGAACGCAGAGCAAGGGAAAGGAAAAAGGGAGAAACCATCCCCAGCAAGAGTGGCACAACTACTCACCACACTTTAAACTAACAAAATTTTCTTTGATTTGAAGTAGGGAAAGAAAATGCTATTGATAGTAGAAAGGCATGCCACAAGGAAGATCACTAAAACTGAGGCAGAAAATTTTCTGCCATTGTTGAAAATTTTCTCGGAGAAACGAGGAAATCAATTCAAGATATAAGGAAAAATCCATCCCCAGCAGGAGTGGCACTACCACTCACCGCACTTTAAACTGACAAAATTTTCTTTGATTTAAGAACAGGGACGGAAGCTATGTCCATCTCAAGATCTCTACATCATATCAAGCTTTTTGGGCTGCATCAATCTTGTTAATCACACAATTAAGCACCCCATGTCAGGTTTGTCCACCTTCAAACAGGACGTATCAGGTTTGTCCACCTTCAAATAGGATATTATGGGACTATCTGCCCTCAAATAGGATATTATAGGACTATTCGCCCTCAAATAGGATATCAGGTTTGTCCACCTTCAAATAGAATATCATGGGACTATCCGCCCTCAAATAGGATATTATGGGACTATCCGCCCTCAAATAGGATATCATGGGACTATCCGCCCTCAAATAGGATATTATGGGACTATCCGCCCTCAAATAGGATATCATGGAACTATCCGCCCTCAAATAGGATATTTCGGGACTATCCGCCCTCAAATAGGATGTCATGGGACTATCCGCCCTCAAATAGGGTTTGAATTGAATCCTTTCTCAAAAGGACATTTAATTTATTTCGACCCGAGTGGTCCTGCTTGCATAAACATTGCCAAATATATATTTCATAAATTAGTGCCAAATGCATTTTATTTTAAAAGTTGTTAATGAAGTCAAGAGCCTACCTAAGGAGAGGAGAGGCGATTTAAAGTTGCTGTTGGAATCGGGAGCCCGCCCGCATAACAGAGGAATACATTTCAAGTTGAAGTCAGTAAAGCGGAGGATTACAACAAAATCCCCAACATAAGTTCAAGCTCGGCAATCAAGAAAAGCCAACAATGTCAAGACAGAAATAATGAAACATCAGAGGAAGCAAGTCAATCAGAAGGCAAGGCGAGAAGAGCAAGCCTGAAGATCTAGATAAGATTTTGTAATTCATAAACTAGTTTAGTCTAGCTTCTTATTTTCTGTTTAGCACGGTGTAATAAGGAGATCATTAAGCAGTGGTAGCAGCATGCAACAACAGTAACAGCAAAAGCACAGGTCCACGGTAGTCCCAGCTACCAAAACTTTCCGAACTACATTGACCTGATTCCCTTTTAGCCAGGGATATGTAGGAGACCTTTTGAAGCAAAGGTTCGGTCAAATCTTTCACACGGAGTACTCAAAACGGGTAAAAATCGCTCGTATCCGCTCACTTTGTCTTTGCACGAAAACTCTTCGTGTTTACGGGCAAAGAGGGGCAGCTGTGAGCATGTAATTTTTGCCCTATATGAGAATTACTCCCAAAAAATTTCAAAATAAAATAATTTTTGTTTGTTTGCAATTGTTGTGATTGTTGTGATATTTTTCTTTTATTGTTCGCATTTGTCTGTGCGTGTTTATTTGATAAATCGATGAAAATACAAAAAAAAAATATATTGCATTTGCATCTAGGATTCAATTCTACATTTAGGAGTAATTAAGTTTGTTTTACAGAAATGAAAAATCACAAAAATATGTATTTTTGTATTTTTAAGCATTTAACGTCCAAATTATGAGATTTTATTTTAATTTGTTATTTTATTATGTGTGACAATTATTATTTAGAGTTAATTAATATTTTAGGATTATTTGATATTTAGGTGTACATTTTTAGAAAGCACTTGAAGAGGAAAAATTAGTCTTCTTAATTAAAAGACTCTATTTGGGTCAATCACAACTCAACTCACCCCAAGCCCAAACCAAACACTCTAACCCAACCCAAAACCCCCCTAGCCCAATACAACCCCCCATCTGACCAAACAAACCCTTCCCCCTTATTTTTTATTTTGAAATTTTTTGGGAGTAATTCTCATATAGGGCAAAAATTACATGCTCACAGCTGCCCCTCTTTGCCCGTAAACACGAAGAGTTTTCGTGCAAAGACAAAGTGAGCGGATACGA
>MU767245.1:11626-42000 GCA_026770625.1 Nicotiana glauca
CCTAATGCAATCTCAATATCCAATAACATGTGTTTCACCAAATCCGAATTCCAGATTCCAAGGCCTTCTCTTATTCAGAGTGTTTCAAAGTTCCAAGGAGCTTCAAGAGCCCAGGCAATGCCTACACTCTGAAGAGTGAATATTGTAACAGAATAGTGCAAGTGTGGAATTACCAGCCCTCAGGCATCCAAGTTCAGAGGGAACTCCAGGGTCCCTATGCATGGCTTACCAAAGGGGGGCAGAACTTAAGAACTAGGAGTAAGTGCAAAGTGAGGGAGGAACCACAGTAGGAGGTGGTCATACCCAGCCATGGTATAGATTGGCACACCCCTGACCCCTTGCTTAGATTCAAACAAATAAGAGCAGACTCTTAGAGAGTCAAACTCAGGTCTGAATGGTTATTAAGACACCACCAGACCCAAATTATGGCTCAACACATAAAGGGGAGAAGGAATGGGAAAGCAATTGAGTAAAGACACATGGGAGTCTAATTCTAGATCACAAACAATAATTCAAAGTGCTGCCATGATTCAGGACAATACTCACATACAAAGGGAATAAGGGGAAGGGATTCAAAGCATAACAGATTGAAAACATAAATAAAGAGGCATAGCATGCTTGAATGTAATCACATAATGCAGGAAAGCATAAGTAAACACACAGGGAAAGAAGTGTAGAAGAGGAGGAGTGAACACATAACAAAGAGGGTGCTATTTAACTAGGAAAACATACCAGTTGCAAGTTTTAGAACAGCAAAATAGCAACAGCAAACAAACAACCAGGCAGTCAACAGGAACAAACTCAAGGAACTTCAACAAGTACTTGGGAGTTCAGAGGAACTCCAGGTGATTCAGACAGCAGGAGAGAAAGGAGCAGAGTGCTCAGCAGTAGTAGAGAAAATAGAGAGTAGTAGTAGTAGTAGAGAGTAGAGAGTAAAGAGTAGAGAGTAGTAGTGTATTGCAAAGGTGCAGAAAGAATTTGTGAGAATTGTGTTCGAGTGATTGTGTAAAGCTGTTTTTGAAACTTTTTGTGTGTGTGTCCGTCCGTAAAAACTCGTGTGTGCTGTGAGCTTTTATAGTGCAAAAACGAGTAGACAAGAAGGCAAGGAAATAAAATCTCAGTCAATCAAATAAAATCTCCCTTAGTCAAAGGGATTTGATTTCAAACGAGAGTGGTAATTAAGGAAGGGAAAACCTTTCAGAGTAACATAATAAAGGGCAAGTGCACACAGAACCTATTTAAGGTAGGAAACTATAGTACACGTTTTTTTTTGAAAGAATAAGGAAATAAAATAATCAAACAGTCAGAAATTCAAAACCTTGAATGAACTTAGTCAGGAAAATAGGGAAAAGGCTGAGTTGTAAAAATCAGTAGCAAATCAATTAAGCCTTAGTAAAAGGGGATTGAAATAAATCACAAGCTAATAGAATCAATTCAGAAGAAAAACCCTTGTATATAAGCATGATAACATCAAGGAAAGGAGAAGAGATCGGCATAAATAGTTTTTTTTAATCATAAGCAAAAGAAAAGTAGGTTTCCAATTTAGTCTATGAACTCAGCATGAGTTCGAGAGCCTAGGGTTTCTAGGGTAGAACCCTAGAACCAAAAGTTTGCAAGAATCACAGACACATGTAGCAATCAAAAGCAGTAAAGTGAAAGCTTGTAAAGAACAAGTTTTAGGAAAACTAAAACTCAAACCAGTTCAGAGAAGAGATGCCATAGGAGTTTAGGAAACAGTGAAAGAAGCAAGTTCGATAACCCAAATAGATTCAGTAAAAGTAAACATTTTTAGTAGGCAAGATAGGCGTATAAACATGCTTGTAGAAAAATTAGTTGAAGAAGTAATAGAACAAAGACAGAGAGACATGCATATTAAGAATCAAACGAAAACCGCCTCAAACATGGCATGAACACACAGATTCACATAAAGAAAGAAAGAAGAAGAAGAATCGTTTTAGGATTTTGAAAACCCTAAATTGAACAGACTAATTTTAAAAGGGAAAATTAGGGAAAATCATTAAAAAAAGCCGAATAGAGCATAAATCTGCTACAGATCTAAGAATATAAGGAAAGAAAACCTCGAATCAAGCCTTTTAGGGTTTCTCAGAAACCATAGAGACGAGAAGGCCTAGAACGGTCTGGTCTCTGAACGAATCTGAACCATGGCTAAGTTTTTCAGAGCTCGAACATACCGGAACGGAGCCGGAGAAGCCAGGGGAGCTCAGGTCGGCGGAGGACCTGAACAGGTCTGTTGAAGGTTGAGCCTTTGAAAGCTCGAACAATCATGGCTTGGGGTGAAAGGGGAGAGAATATAGGCCGTCCATGGCCTGAGAAGCCATGGACGCCGGTGTATTTTTGATCAGAGACGAAAGTGGGCTGTTAGGGTTTAGAGAGCGTTTGAGAGGAGAGGGGATTTGGGGCGGTTGATTTGAGGGAAATGAGGGTTAGGCTAAGTCATTAGGAATTAAAAAAGGAAGGAATGGATGAGTGCCGTTGATGAAAATGATCAACGACCAGGATTAAAAGACGAAAACGGGCGGGTTGGACAAAAGGGTAAAGTGATTGGGTTACAATGTAATTCGGTCGCCTAATTGGGCTGAATTGAGGTTAAAAAATTGGGATCAAATGTGGTTAAAATTGAAATGGAAATGGGCTAGCTTTTAAATAGCCATTTTTACTCTTTTTAATTAATTAAAATAGTTAAAAATAATTTTAAAACAAATTGAAAACACAGTACTAATCGATAACATATAAACATTAATTTAAAAATATATAGAGCAATTTTATAATTATAAAACACGGTTAATTATAACATAGGCTATAATTGCAGTTTTAAACAATTTAGCTTAAAAAATATCAAATAAATTTATAAAAATATGCAAAAATTATCTTAATTATATTTGGTGCAGATATAAGGGATTTTAAATTGAAAACACAGTACTAATCGATAACATATAAACATTAATTTAAAAATATATAGAGCAATTTTATAATTATAAAACACGGTTAATTATAACATAGGCTATAATTGCAGTTTTAAACAATTTAGCTTAAAAAATATCAAATAAATTTATAAAAATATGCAAAAATTATCTTAATTATATTTGGTGCAGATATAAGGGTGGAGAATAAATGGTTCACAAAAATGACAATTTGGGAATAATTATTGGGGTTTTACAATATTAAAATAGATAATAACTTGATTCTAAAAAATCTTCAAAAATTAGGAAAAATACTAAAACTCTTGGGGATACTTATATATGCATATACATGCTATTTTGAAAATATTTTGAGTATAAAAATATATAGGAAAAAATTGGGTATCAATAAGAAGCGTGGGTGTATAAATATATATACTGATTTTGCGACTTGGGTGCCTGCATCCAAAGAAAAATCGTGGGTTTTGTAAAGGGGGAAGGCTTGTTCGTCTTCCCGTGGACTTCGCTTGTCCTGCTTGGGCTCCTGTTTTCATTGGGGTAGCGTCGCTAAATAGAGCAATTTCGATAGTAGCCACGTATGATTTAGTAAAAAATGTAAATACATAATAAAAGATAATAGTTTTCTTTTTAGATGAACCGATGACTGTGACGCAGTTCAAGACATTGCAACCTCTCTTGCTCTGGAATTTTGAGGGTCTTCCTCAAAATTCTGCCCCATTTTACTAGGTTGGTGCTTCTGGCGGCTGCGTGCGACGACTGGCTGAAAATCAACTTCGAAATTTTGAGGGTCCTCCTAAAAATTCTGCCCCAGTTTTCGATAGCGGGGGAAATGAAAATTTTATTGAATTGTGACCGAACCCGTAGGGCTTCCTACGTATCCCCTCTTAAACGGGAATCATGTTAGGAATAGTTCAATTACATCATAAAGAAATCATAAATGGCTACACATAGTATCGCTTCACTGCATCTCAATTGATTGGCTTCGGCCAAACTTCTTCGTCCATTTCTGCAAGTATGAGGGCTCCTCCGGTTAGAACCTGATGAATCATGTACAGACCTTGCCAGTTGAGAGAGAATTTCCCTTTGTCTTCATCTTGATGCGGAAAAATCTTCTTTAACCCCAGCTGCCCTGGTGTAAACTATCTTGGCTTGATTCTTTTGTTGAAGGATCTGGACATTTTGTTCCGATACAATTGACCATGGCAAACAACATTCATTCTCTTCCCATCCATAAGAGCTAGTTGCTCGTAGCGACTTCTCACCCACTTTCCATCGTCAAGTTCTGTTTCCTGTATGATCCTCAAGGAGGGAATTTCTACCTCAGCTGGAATGACCACTTCTGTACCATAAACCAACATATATGGGGTTGCCCCGTTTGATATGCGAACTGTGGTACGGTATCCCAATAAGGCAAATGATAACTTCTCATGCCACTGCTTATGCTTTTCTATCATTTTCCTTGGTATCTTCTTGATGTTCTTGTTTGCCGCTTCTACAGCTCCGTTCATTTGAAGCCTGTAGGATGTAGAGTTCTTGTGTTTGATCCTGAATGTTTCACATTGCTTTCATCATATCATTGTTGAGATTGGAACCGTTGTCAGTAATGATCGACTCTGGGATGCCGAATCAATAAACGATACGATCGCGAACAAAGTTTGCACGACTTTCTTAGTCACTGCCTTATATGATGCTGCTTCAATCCATTTGGTGAAATAATCAATTGCCACTAGAATGAACCTGTGCCCGTTTGATGCGGCAGGCTCAATAGCTCCGATAACATCTATTCCTCAAGCGGCAAATGGCCATGGCGAGCTTGTTACAGTAAGCTCATTTGGAGGCACATTTATCATATCTATATGTATCTGACAGCGATGACACTTTCGGACATACTGGATGCAGTCTGTTTCCATAGTCATCCAAAAATATCCTGCCCGGAGTATCTTCTTTGCTAAGACAAAACCGTTCATATGCGGACCGCAGGTCCCAGCGTGAACTTCTTCTAATTACCCGGATGCTTCTTTTTCTTCGACACACCTTAGTAATCCCAAATCGGGAGTCCTCCTATACAAGATTCCTCCACTGTAGAAGAAGTTGTTAGATAACCTCCGAAGTGTGCGCTTCTGAGTAGGATTTGCAAGTTGTGGGTATTCTCCCTTTGTCAAATATTCCTTGATATCATGAAACCAAGGCTTTCCGTCCGCTTCTTCCTCGACATGAGCACAATAAGCAGGCTGATCATAAATCTTTACCAAGATAGAATGAATAAAATTCTTATCTGGGTGTTGGATCATAGATGATAAGGTGGCCAATACATCGGCAAACTCATTCTAGACCCGGGGAACATGCCGGAACTCTATCTTTGTGAACCTCTTTCTCAACTCCTGAACTTGATACAAATATGGGAGTATCGTGGAATCCTTAGTTTCCCATTCTTCTCGGACCTGATGTATAAGCAGGTCTGAATCTCCGATCACTAGCAATTCCTGAATGTTCATGTCGATGGCAAACTTGAGCCCTAAGGTGCAGGCTTCATATTTGGCCATGTTTTTTGGTGCATGGGAACCTGAGCTTGGCAGACACCGAATAGTGCTGACATGTTTCTGACACTAAAACTGCTCTTATACCAATTCCCTTGAAATTTGCTGCTGCGTCGAAAAACATTCTCCAACCATCATAGGATTATGCAATATCTTCTCCTATGAATGATACCTCTTCGTCAGGAAATATGTCTTTAGAGGTTCGTATTCTCCATCCACGGGATTCTCGGCGAGATGATCTGCCAAGGCTTGTCGTTTGATTGCTTTCTGTGTTACGTAAAAAATGTGGAATTCACTTAGCAAGACTTGCCACTTGGCTAGCTTGCTAGTGGGCATGGGCTTTTGAAAGATGTACTTCAGCGGATCCATTCTTGATATGAGATAAGTAGTATAGGCATAGAAATAGTGCCTCAGCTTCTGAGCTATCCAAGTCAGAGCACAACAGGTGCGTTCCAATAGCGAATATCGGGCCTCTATAAGGTGAACTTCTTGCTGAGATA
The DNA here is from genome assembly GCA_026770625.1 of Nicotiana glauca. Taxonomy (NCBI): domain Eukaryota; kingdom Viridiplantae; phylum Streptophyta; class Magnoliopsida; order Solanales; family Solanaceae; genus Nicotiana; species Nicotiana glauca. The sequence continues at coordinate 17,603 of MU767245.1, forward strand.
GTAAATGGCCTGCTGCTTTCTCCTCGTTTTGTCTTGTTGTCCGAAAACACAACTGAATGCCCCATCCAATACTGCAAAAGTAGAGCAATAGAGGTCTACCTGGTTCGGGCGGAACCAAAACTGACGGCGTTGACAGGTATTCCTTGATTCTGTCGAAGGCTTTCTGGTAATCATCAATCCATTTGATTGCGGTATCCTTCTTCAACATTTGAAAGATCGGCTCATAAATGACAGTGGACTGAGCTATGAATCGACTAACGTAGTTGAGTATCCTCAGGAAACTCATCACGTCCTTTTCGTTCTTTGGCGGTGGCAATTCTTGAATGGCCTTAACCTCTGATGGGTCCAATTCTATCCCTCGGCGACTCACAATGAACCCAAGTAGCTTCCCGACAGGAACCCCGAATGCACATTTGCGGTATTCAGTTTCAGATTGTACATTCTCAGTCTGTTGAAGAATTTCCTCATATCTTTCATCTGGTTAGTGGATTTCTTAGATTTTATGATGACATCGTCTACATACACCTCGATCTCTTTGTGTATCATGTCGTGGAAAATAGTAGTCATGGCCCTCATGTAGGTGGCCCCAATATTCTTTAACCTAAATGGCATCATCTTGTAACAATACATCCCCCATGGCATAATGAAAGTCGTTTTCTCCGCCTCTTCCTCATCCATCCATATCTGATGATACCCATCAAAACAATCAACGAACGACTGCAACTCATGCTTGGCGCAGTTGTCAATTAGAATGTGTATGTTTGGCAAGGGGAAGTCATCTTTTGGACTAGCCCGGTTGAGATCCCGGTAGTCGACACAGACTCTAACCTTTCCGTCCTTTTTCAGTACTGGCACAATATTGGCTAACCATGTCGGATATTCTACCACCCTGAGAACCATGGCTTTGACTTGCTTGGTGACTTCTTCCTTGATTTTCAAACTCATGTCAGGTTTGAACTTTCTGAGCTTCTATTTTACTGGTGGGCATGTGGGATCGGTTGGCAGTTTGTGAGCTACAATAGATGTATTGAGACCAGTCTTATCGTCAAACGACCAGGCGAATATGCCCTCATATTCCCTTAGAAATTTCGTGTACTCTTTCTTTTCCGATGGTGACAGATGAACACTGATACGCATTTCTTTGACATTCTCTGTATCTCTCAAGTTGACAATCTCAGTTTCGTCCAAGTTAGACTTAGGTCTATTCTCAAAATCCTCAACCTCTTTAACGACCTCTTCTAGTATATCATCCTCTTTTGAATTTATATCCATTTGTTGCATTGCCTTATTGGGAGTCACAATTGTCGGTTCATTAAGATAAATAATAGTAATGCCCGAAGATTTTCGGGCTTTGGTGGTTCTGATGGACCAATTATTGAGGCGTGCTCCTTGACTTACAGCTTGTATGGAAGGTCCTTCCTCCCCTTCCTCCTCGAAAATGACACAACAATCCATGTTGTCATCTTTCAAAAACAAATTCCTCGTTTCCACTAGCGCTTTCTCTTCCTCTGACCCATATATGATATCGGCTGGCTGGAAAGTCTGCTCCAAGCGAGGTATCAGATGTTCTAGTGGGTAGTAGGGACCGCGCCATGGTGGCAACCATTCATTGAACTCTTTCCAGGTGTATTTATATCCTAAGCCAAAAGAGGTACCATGTTTCTTCAACTTGATGGGTTTGGCAATTCCCTGGAGGTTTTTGCCAAGTCCCTTGCCAGGTTCGTATCCATACCAATTCAGTATGCTTTCAATCTTGTTATCCCACCATTTATCCTTGTCCACGGTGTTGACTCGCTCAATATGGTGGTAGGTCTCTCCACCTATTTTCCTTCTTCCTCCGATTGCCGGGATGGTTTGGCGACTGTATATGGGATTGCTACCGTTGCCGTGAATGATAACCCTTGGTGATTCCACTCAAATTTTACTGCCTGGGGTAGGGTTGATGCTATAGCTCCAGCGGCATGAATCCAGGGTCGTCCTAATAACAAGTTGTAAGATGCTGGGACGTCTATCACTTGAAAGTCAAAGTCGAACCAAGTCGGTCCCATCTGCAAACACAATCTGATCTCCCCAATAGTGGACTTTTAGGATCCATCGAAAGCTTTAACATTGACAGCTCCATCCTTGATCTTATGCAGGCTCTTTCCCAATGTTCAAAGAGTCACCAATGGACAAATATTGAGGCTGTACCCTCCGTCAACCAAAATTCTGGTGATGAAATAATCCTCACATTACACAGTAATGTGCAACGCCTTGTTGTGGCTTAGCCCTTCTGGTGGCAGCTCATCTTCGTGGAAAGTGATATTTTGACTCTCCAATACTTGCCCTACCATGTTTTCCATTTCTCATCCAGTTATGTTGCTGGGTACATATGCCTCACTCAGTATCTTCAACAAGGCATTCTTATGTGCATCAAAGCTTTACAGCAGAGCTAAGATGGAGATTTGAGCTGGCGTCTTGTTCAACTGATCAATGATCGAGTACTCCTTTGCTTGTATCTTCCTCCAGAGATCATCAGGTCTAGTTTCAATAGGCCGTCCAGAGGCTTGCTTACATGACTTAGCTAAATGTTCCGGAGTATAAACCCTACCATTTCTTGTCATACCTTGTGCCATAACTGCTTCTCCGCTGTTGGCTTTTCCTTTTCTCCTTGCCTCGGCTGTGTAATCCAAGGGGATGGTCTTCGTATGGAATTGTGCTATGGCTGACATTGCTACCGGGATGGGTACCCTTACTTTGGGAGTTAACACAACAACTTCAAATAGCGCAGATGCCTTTGGGGACCCAAACTCAACCTCAATTGGTCCTGGCATTTTTGTAGAAGATGGTGTTTCAAGATCGAGTGGTATGGACATGTTCACTTCAGCGTCTTCAGAAGGCTAAATCTGGACTACAATCGGATTAAGTGTGACCGTTGGTTTCTTTGGCTCATCTCCTTCAATGATTAATCCGATCGACCCTTTGGGTCCCAATCATCTTCTATCTCTATCGTATGAATGCCTCTACCTTTGTGGTCAGGCAGATTGTTGTTGCAGACATTCGGAGTGGGCTCCTTTGCAACAAGATAGTCAGGCAGATTGTTGTTGCAGACATTCGGAGTGGGCTCCTTTGCCACAATGATCTTGTTGTCAATAAAATCCTGAATCTTGTCCTTTAGGGAGCGGCACTCATCAATGGTATGCCCCTTTATGACGGAATGGTATGCACAGGTTTTGTTTGGGTTGACCCATTGGGAAGGATTTTCTGGAGTTATGGCAGGGATAGGGGTGGCGTAACCAGTATCTTTAAGCCTTTCATAAAATTGGTCGATTGGTTCGGCAATGGCGGTGTATTTTTTGGGAGGTCTTCGGTGGAAGTTTGGTCTGGGTCTAGGGAAATTTTGGCAAGGTGATTGATAGTGAGCTTGCTGGGTATTGTAGGCTTGGTAGATGTGTGTGGGTTGGGAGTATTTAGGTGATGTAGGCTCGTATGCGGGAGGTGGAGATGATTGGTAAGTAGGTGGTGGAGCTTTGTAGGGAGGTGAGGGTGCTTGGTAATTTGGGATAGGTTGATATGTGAATGGAGGTAATGGGTAGGTTTGGTATTTGACTGGGGATTTTGTCCTCTGTGCAATCATTACGGCACTCACATCCTTTTTCTTGGATGCTCCACAAGACTGTAGAGCGTTGTTGGTAGCCTGCAAAGCCTCAAGGTTTGTGACCATGCCACTTTTAATACCATCCTCGATCCTTTCTCCTAGCTTGATGATGTTGGAAAATTTCTGGCCCTCAATTAGCATCAACCTCTCTTAATATTGTGGATCCTGAGCTCGGATGAAAAACCGTTCATCTTTTCTTCTTCTAAAGTCGGCCTGACCTTAGCGGCTTCTGATCTCCAATGAGTAGCATACTCGCAGAATGTCTCCATGGGTTTCTTCTTTAAGTTTTGGATGTAGAACACATCTGGTGTATTCTCTGTATTGAATCCGAATCTGTCCATGAAATCGGATGCCCTTTTTTACCCAATTTGTCCACTTCTTCGGGTCTTGACTAATGTACCAAGATAGAGCATCCCCTTTCAGACTTCTCATACAGAGCTTTATGCAAATCTTTTCATCCCTTCCGACTCCGACCAGTTTGTCGCAGTATTTAAATGAAATCTAGGATCCCCGGCGCCATCGAACATCTCGAACTTGGGAGGTTTGTACCCCTCAGGAAGTTCGACATCTGGCTGAATGCAAAGGTCCTCATAATTCAGCCCCTCGACACCTTTGTTTCCTTCAACACCTTGGACTCGGCTAGTCAGCTTCTTCAGTTCTACGGCCAGTTCCTGATAAGAGAGTCTTTGTCATCAAACTCAGGTGTGCTTGAAATTGGTTGAGTATAGTGTGGTATGGTTCCCACATAGATGGGAGTGTTGTGGAGATGATCATTTGTGGAGCTTAGTGGTTCTGGGATGAGCAGTGGGGTGTTGCTTGAAGTGTGGCATGTGTTGCAGTGTTGAGCGTGAGTGGGTTGTTTTTGTGGCTTCGGAATATTCTGTGGAGGTGTGGGATTTTGAGTGTTGGGAAAGTTGACTTCTGGGGTGGTGAGGGAAAATGACAAGCTTGCCGAGTTCCGAACTTGATCCAATTCTTCCTGAAATTTCAATATCTTCTGCTCGAGCTGGGAGGCACTTTCCTTGGAAACCTGAATACCCTGGGGAGCCTCTGCCCTTTCAACTAAGTTCTCCTTCCTGATGTTGTTAAAATCTTCCACGTTTCCCTTGTTCTTGTTTCTGATAGGACTCGAAGGAGGAGGAGGAGGTGGAGGGCCCTTGGATCTTGTGGAGTATGATGATGATGCCAGAGTGCACGAACTAACCTTTGAGGTAGGGGAATAAAACAAAAAGTAAAACAAAAAGGTAATAAGTTAGTGTGGATTATTAGGAGAAAAACATTGCAGTATTTAAACACCTAGTGCAAGAATATAGATTGTGTCCTAATTTGGGAGCCTGATTGTGCCCGAGGTAGGCCTAGCGACAAGTTGATTTGGAGAAATTATAATGCTAAATGCCTCATTTTATTGATAAAAATAAGACGAATCCCAAAACGACACTAAAAATAGCAGAAAATAAAATGTCACTAATGGCCATTGGCCTTATTACATTAAAGAAAGAATCCTATCTATTTGGTCCCATAAGGACCTTCCCCAGGTTGAATGTTCTTATTGATCAAATCCTCTAATTCGCGTAGATTCTCCAGTAGAAATGCTTTTGTCAGGTTCTTTCCTTCATTTCCCTCGGCATTTTGGCAGTCGGCGACTCTCTTTCTCAATTTTCCTTCCAATTCCAGCAGACTGTATTCCAGACACTCCAGCTTTTTGCTAGCCTTGGTGACTCTCTCTTTCCATTAATTGATTTGGTCACTTGATGGGAGATTCCTCCACCAGGTCAGCAAGAGTGAGGGTATACTGACCATACCGAAGTTGGGGACCTTGTTCTCCATTTTCTGCAAAACAAAAGGGTTAAGACCCTACCCCCATCGAACTCAACTATTTAAATGAATAATTAGCATTAACAGCATTTAGTTCTCCAAATAAATGCACAGAATATGGTGGCGTCCGTTTGGCTTTTAGGGAAACCCAGTGGACTTTGGACAAGGCTATCTTAAAGAGTCATTGTGTGGATAACATAACTGTCTCGACTAGGTTTGACCATGATCCATGCATAGATAAACAGAATAAGGTTTCTATGAGGTATTAGACTGGTACCCTTGAGCAGACAACTCAAGAGGGAAAGGCACGGAACCATTGACTGCACCGCTGATCGACTGCTTTTACCGCAAATACGCTTTTGCCAAATTTAGGGGTGATAATATCGGAAGGGCGCAACCACTCATTATAAGCATTGCTATGGTATTTTGTTTGGGCACAAGTGGAACATGATGTCAAGGATGCAATTACAAGAATGAAACAAGTTGTCATGTATTTGCACGTTCATAAAGTAATGATTACAATAATTGCTCATAATTACAACAATATTGAAGGAAAGCGGTAAAAGAAACCATTAAAGAAAAGAAACAAAGAGCCAAGTCAGTTTCGAAGTAGAAGAGATAAAGACATTAAATAAAGGAAATAAAGAAGAAATAAAGTCACAAATAACATGAAATGGTAAAGGCCTAAAGAAAGTCCCCAGCAGAGTCTCCATTTTGTCGCTGCCCCCTTTTTCATAAAAGCGAAATCGGGTTTACGACATTTGGGAGGACAACTCGTTCCCTTTTGGGAATTGGGTTCTGGAGTTTGAAGAGTCGCCACCTAATGATTAAGTGCATTAGGACACTAAGAAGAGTTTGAGTTTGAAGAACCAGAGTTTGGGTAAGGGCTAGAAATTATCTCGAGGGGAAGGTGTTAGGCACCCCTCAAGATCCACTAGTGTGGTTTCCGGCCATGTTATATTGTGACTTCACATAACCAAGTAAGCAATTAAGGGGGTTCAAACAGAAAGGGTTCACATACAATATTGCAAGTAAATCTAAACTTGATAAAAGTAATGCGGACATGAAATATTTAAATAATTCTACATAAAAATAGATGAAAGCAAGTAAGAGGGGAGGGGGTCCTAGGTTAACGATTAGTATGGATCACTTTAATGTGATACCCAAGAATCCCTCCTCAAAAGAGGGGTCGCACGTGATATCAGTGCATCGGTCATCATCTCCATATTCTACCCTTCCCACCTAGTAAAATTATTTAAAAAGCGTGGGTTGGTCACGATTGCTTATTGCGTGCTATTACCCGTCCTGTCCTATAAGTCCTAGAGGGTATTTAGGACCACTATTCCTACAAGGTAGGACTAGGCTGAACCCTTAGGTTTAAAGGATAAAATGCTAAGCGGCATACATAACAAATAGGACCACACATAAGAGATCACACAAAGACAAATAAAGGCTCACAGATCCCTCCACAAGTGAGCACGTAATTAGCACGTCTCAAACACATCTAAGGTCTCAAAGATGGGAGTTTAAAAAAGAAATGTTGAAATTAAAATAGTAAGTTTCAAGAGGGAAAATTAGCAGTGAAAGCAGAAGGTTCAGTTAAGACTGAGCGACTGGAAGAATGCTTGATTTTTAGAAATACAACCAAGGACAGCAGTAAGATTTAGAAGTATACAACAGTTTAGAGTTTAGTAAAATATAGATAAAAATTGTTAAAACATGGTTTTTTGAAATAGAGTAGGGACATTGAAGATGCAGTAACTTAACGAGACGTATCAAAATAGCATGATTCTGGGCAGAAAGGGGTAACCCAGTGGTTTAAAAACATAATAGAACAAGCATCAGAAAATCATTGAGAGTAAACAAACGCACAATTTCGAGATTTGTTTCAAGATAGAGTGAAAGTTTTAGTAAAACGGAGTGAACTTCACAGAGGCAAAACAAGAAACAGAGTTTAGAATATTAAAGGAGGTTGATTGGTCCTAAGCCGACAAAACAAGATTAATCAATTCTTATTAGACCTAAAGTTTGCCTAGGCGTCATATGTATTGCCTGATTGTCTTAAAGGGTGAACATGCATGTTAATTTCCAGTATTAAATGGGATACGCGTACAGTTAACCATACTCGTATTATTAGATTAAACATGCTAATGAGGCATTTAACAATTGTAATTCGGATAAGTATAAAACCCTAAATAACAGGATGTCTAATACACATAGAAGTTCCTAAAACATGATCTCTAAATGCTAATGAGGATACAGCAATAGCCTTATAACAATTATTTGCTTGTTATTAACTGATCTTGGTTACGAAATGAGTATGACAGGCTGAAAGTAAAGAACCTAGAGCAGGATCTCTAATGTATGAGATGCATGTCCTATACAGGTTATCTATTGCGCAGATAAGTAAATAAATCCTATAAGCATGTTTGCTACCCATTACTTAAACTAAGCATGCATAACCCCCATTTCACTATAACCCCAATCATTCGTTTACAAGTTATTACAAACCATTAATAGCCGAATTACAGTAATAAAAGTAAAATAAGAAGTTATTCTATAGGGAGCCTTCGATCAGGACCAATCTTCCAACCTCACTCCTTTCGAGTTTCACAGCCTTGACATGGTCAGGGTACGGCAAAGCTCCCTAGGGCCCCTATTGGGTCCCTGGCCAATACCATCACCCAAAACACTTACTAAAATGTTGGACAGGTGCAGTGGAATTACCATCCTTGTGTGTCAAAGTTCAGTGAGTACTCAGGGGTGCTCAAAGCAATGCTCACACGAAGGGGGTAGGACCTAATTTCTAAGAGTAGTGAAGTGCAGGAAGGAGAGGAAAATTCGTAGTTTAAAGAGTTTCAAAAATTGTAGAGTTTCACACAAGGGTAATGGGCAAAGGGACAAATAGATTACATAAATATCACCAAAGGACACAGAGACTTATGCAAACTCACTAAGCACGAGTACACAAAAGCAAAAGAGTTTTAAGAGACCCTGAAATAGTCAGATTTTGACACAAAAAGCAAGTAGTAACAGAATATAGTCATAACATGCAAGGTTAGGAGCAAAAAATGGTCATAAGCATGCAAGTGTTAACAGGCAACCAAGGAGTCAATTACATGTTGCACAATAGAAGCATAGGTAGAAAAACAATTCAAAATATAACACACTGAAAGAGTAATAACCACATTAGTTTTGGAACTTTGAAATTAATCAGAACATACAAGTAATAAGAGAATACAGCAGAATGCAAGATCCAAGTATAAGCACAATATTAGCCTTAGCTTTTCAGCTGGCTAATAACAGTCAGGAGCAGGGAGCAACAATGGAACAAGAGTGAAAATGAGAGAAATAGCACAAGAGAGAATGGAATGTTTATTTGTGATATGCAATGTGTTCGTGTTTTGCAAAAGAGAATGGGGGGTACTTATAGTACTGAAGACGAGTAAACAAACAAGGTAGCAATCAGTAATTTAAGGAACTGGGTATCAATCATAATCAAATCAGCATATAGACTCCCCTTTAATTAAGGAATCAAGGTCAAACGGTAATAAGCAGTTATTTAAAAGGAAAGAAATCACAAAGCATGGTATGATCACACAAGAAAATAGAATAAGGTATACAATAAAGACTAGGTACATGATAATTAATTAGGGGAATATGTCAGACAGGTCAATCAACATATTTGTACACACATATGGGGCAGGATACTACTCTAATTCTGGAAAATAGTCCCCAAAAATAATGAACGAGATTGAAAACCTAAGAGATCAGTACTAATTGAGGAAAGTATCCCATAAATTAAGGAAGCAATTCAAAATCAGCACCAAACTATAAGGAGAATACGCAAAATCACAATTTTAAGGCAAGTATCACAGTCTTAAAGAGGTCTTGTAACAATCAGTATAAATAACCATGTAAACAATCAGAGAAACCTTAAGCGAAGAATACAGAATGGTAGGGGAATGAAACATTAGCAGCAAAATTAAAGCAAAGAACCCAAAATTCAAAGAAGAACACACAAACAAGCAAACATGACAATAATACAAATATAAACCCTAAAGCTAGGGTTTCGCCAACATAAGAAAAATGTTTAGAAATAGTACTGAGAATCATGACTCAGTACTCAAAAATAGAAGATAAAGTGTTTTCGAAAGGGGTTAAGAAACCCTAGTTTCAAAAAGGGAACAAAAATATTTAAAACTGGAATAATCGTAAAGATCGAGTAGAAAATAGTGCAAAACATAAAGGTATGAGTTAAAAATTATTAAAAATATAGAGATTTGAGAGGTTTGGGTCGAGATTATGGTTTCATAAGAAACCAGAGAGCGGAGTGAGAGAAACTTGGCTGTGAAACTTAAGAATAATGGTGTTTACAGCACCGCCGAACAAAAACCCATCGGAGAAAGGCCGAAAACAAACCCAAGCAAAGCTTCAGTGACCGTCTTGCATGGTGAAGACTCATGGGGTCTCAGGGACGGAGATAACCGATGAGATGAGGCTTCAAGGCGGCTGGTGGTCGAAAGGGGTGAGGCTGGAGGTGGCTGGAGAGATGGTGAAGACCATCGGAGAAGAAAAACCAGAAGGTTCTAGACAGAAGGAGGAGAGGAAAAGATGGATACAGAGAGAGACCGGTCTTGAAAAGTGAGGGTCAGGGGGGTAGGTGAGAGTTTAATTAAGGAAAAGGGATATGGGCTGTTGATCTTATTTGATCAACGGCTCAGATTAATTCGGAGCTGGGCCGGGTGGTTTAGAGATTGGGCTGGGTTAGTTTAGGGATTGGGCTGGGTTAGTTTAGGTTTAATTAAATCTGATGAGGTGGGGTTAAATTGAGGCTAAAATTGCAATAATAATGGGCTATGCGTTAAATAGTCAATTTCCATCTTTTATTTTATATAAAATAATTAAAATGATTTTAAAAACAAATTTAAAGCATTGAACTAATTAATATCATATACACATTAATCTAAAAATACTGAAAATGATTTTATGATTGTAAAATGTTGTTAATCGTTATATAGGCTATAATTGCAGTTATATACAATTTAGCTTTAAAATATCAAATTAATTTGTAAAAAAATGCAAAAATTACCTCAATTATATTTTGGTGTAAATATGAGAATGGGAATAAATTATTCACGAAAATGATAATTTTGAGAGCAATTACTGGATTTTGTACTGCTAAAATAGACAATAAATTGATTTTAAAAATCTTAAAAATTAGGAAAAAAAACCAAAACTCTTGGGTATGCTTATATATACATACACATGATATTTTGAAAGTATTTTGAGTATAAAAATATATAAGAAAAAATTGGGTATCAACACACACCAAGAAACAAGGAATTCAGAATAATCAAAGAGAAAGTCATGAAAGAGTTAGAATGTTTAGCATATAAAATAAGGTAAAACATGAATAGTCAAGATTCCACATAACTTTAACAAAACAAATAGTTAGAATGACACTGATTCAAGGAGAGTGTTACATGTCTTAACAGGAATAGTCAGGATGAACACAAGCATATAGAATCAGTGAAAGGTCAAACTAAGAAATTTAGTAGAAGCATATTAGGACAAAAAAAATCACGAGAAATCACAAGAACCCAAAGCAAGAACACAATCAGATGTACCAATACTCAGAAACCAAACGAAGAACCCCAAAAAATTTAGGGCTTTCGATACAAGCGAGTTAAGGTTGTAGCAGACTTGCAAAATCAGTCAAAATATATGAGAAGCAGAAGATTAAACATAAAAAGTCATCAAACAATTTGTAAAAAGAAATTCCGGAAACCCTAGTTTAGGAAAAGATGAAAATCACTTGAAAATCATACGATTCTTGTAAAGAATCTTAAGGTTGTTGTAAAACTCACATAAAACAAGCCCAAATCACCTCAGATCTGTACAGATATAAGGGGTTTAGAAAAAGAAATTAGGGTTTCGAAGAGAACAACATAGAGGTGAAGAAACATGCTTAGAAAACTATAGATCGTAGTCAATATAGGACGATCTTACTCGGAATCATATTGAAATGGCCTGAAACAGGCGAGAGAGGAACCATAGATGTAAGCCAACTGGCCCTGGTCCCTTGAGGGCCCTTGAGATGGAAAGATTAACGTGAGGGAGGCCATTGGAGGGCTGGGAGATGGTGAGAAGTCATCGGAGATGGCCATGGACGAGGGTCAGTGAGGTTTGATTAGGGCTAGGTTGAGAGATTTTGAGAGATGAAATGAATTGATGACGGCGGTGAGAAGAGGGAAATGATTAGGGTTTGGGGGGGGGGGGTATAGGTTAGTTTATTTTAGGAAGAGTCGTTTGTGGTCGTTGATCTTTATGATCAACAGCCGATATTAAAGGGTTTTAGGGGCCAGATTGGATAGCTGGGATTTGGGCTGGGTAATTTAATTGGGTATTAGGCTAGTAATTGGGTTAGGTTGGGGTTGAAATTGAAAAAAAAATAGGCCAGATTTTAAATAGCCATTTTTAATACTATATAATTTATAAAAAATAATAAATGGTTTCTAAAAATAATTCCATTTAATAAAATGATTTAAAATAGTTGTTTAACATTTTAAAAATATAAAAAGATCATTTTATGGATTAATAATGTAATTATGCATAAGTAGGGCTATTATTACAAAGATCTAAAATTTAGCCTAAAAAATATATATGCAATTATAAAAAATGCACTAAAATATTTAAACAATATTTTGGCATAAATAAAGAATTTAGATGACTAAATAACCACAAAAATAATTTGAAGGATAATTATTGGAAATTTAATAAATAAAAGGGAAAGAAATAAATTAATTTGGAGTTTTTAAAAATTATAGAAAAATTATAAAAATGCTTATGCATGCTTATAAATGCATATATGCTATTTTGAAAGTATATATACATGTTAAAACATATGAGGAAAAATTGGATATCAACACTCGTCATTACACTATGTTTTGATTTTCATTTTTAATTCCTTTTATTTAGTCACTGATCTTGCTTGCTGGTGCTCGTTTATTAGTAACCACGAATCTGAATCTACCTTTAAATATTAATTTAATATAATATTAGTGGAATAATTGGATTTGGGTCTTGGTTAATAAAGAGAAAGAATTTGAGATTAAGAAAGTCTTCTGTTATTCTTGTTTGATTTCTCTTTTTAATTACTCAGATCGTTAGGAGCATGTTTTAGGCCGATCACATTTGGTTAGGCAAACCTTTAGGAAGTTTGTGTTTTAGTTTCTTTTGAGGTGAGAGGTCAACCCCTTAGTCAATTAATTCATCCAGGGGATGCCCCATGAGTTTGTATATATTTTTATACTCTTTTATCCAGGGAATGCCCCAAAGTCAATGTAAATGGAGGCGATGCTACTTCATGGAGGAAGCATAGAGTATGATAAATTAGAACTCTTAGTATATTTTCTTTTAGTATTTTCTTTTCCGCTCTCTTATTTTTCTTTTATTATGGGGAGATGACCTCGAGCCTCTTTTATGTTTATTTTCCTTTTTATGTGTTTTACCTCAATTTAAATATTTCTAAAATCTAACTAGATCAAGTATGCAACCATACTAGTAACAGGACTAGAGGAATGCCTAACACCCTCTCCCCAAGTCAAATGAACTCCCTTACTTGAAATTTCAAGTGCAAACTGGTTTTAGAGTCTAAATGTGTTTTAAAAGGAAAAAATTTCTTTTTTGAAAATAGTGACTTGGCATACCGAAATCAAATGTCAAGTGGCGACTCCAAAAATTGCTTTGAAACACAATCTTTGTCACTTTCAAATTAAAAACCTTTCGAGCTTTAAAACCCACTTTTTATCTTTTAAAAGGGGTTAAAAGAGGTAAAAAGGGATGTAACAGCTTTGGCGACTCTGCTAGGGCGTTGCAGGTTCGAGCTGGTACTTGATCTTGTTGGCTTTTTTGTAATACTCGATTGAGGTGTTTGTTTTCTTTATTTTCTTTGTTTATTTGGTCTGTTTGTTTTATTTCCCGTTTTTTGTTGTTTATTTATTTATCGCTTTTTCTTATGTGTTTACTGCTTTATAAATTGCATAATTTGCATAACCATGAGTCTTATTTCTACAACAAGTCTTCCGGAGTACGTTTGAGCGTACACGACCTTTTCATGAGTCACCCCTGTCTTTAGAGGGTGGCATGGGATCTTGGAGTGAGCGGACAACTAGAGCAGCTGCCATCGATCACGTACCGCCCGCAATTGCCTTCCTAGTGAACCCCAAACTTAGGTAAGCCTTTAGGTCATTATTATTTGCATCATATCATTTAGACCTAACACGGCTCGGTCCCATGCACCATTCCTTTGTAGGAGGCCTATCCAAATTATGTCAAAGTGGGTTCGTTGCCCAAAAAGGTATTTAATCATCCCTATATGCTACATACTTCATTCTTTAAGGGTGAATGGGTCATTTGGCGGATCAATGATGGTTGAGGACAAATGAGAAAGAAAAAAGGGTGAATATAAAAAATAAAGCAAGTAGGGCCCAGTTATATTTTTTTCTTTCAAGAAAAAAAGAAGAAAAAAAATGAAAAATCGAAAAAAAAATTGCACTTTTCCATTACTTTTAAAAAAAAAATATGTTTTCTCCAAATCAGCTATTTTTTTTTCAAATTCTCTCCCATATCCAATCTTCCCAAACGACGCATACCTGATTCTCGTCTTTCGGGACGGGATACGTAGGTAGCCTACATAGGGTCCGGTCTTCCTTGTGAGTCTCAAGTTCTCAGCTTCGGGGGTCGTAACCAAATCTTGCATTTCTAGCCATGTTTGGCCAAATCGGCCGGTTTGGCAAAATAGGGATATTTTTGCAAAAGTGGCTAGTCAACCCGTGTCTTAGAGTCCTAACTCGACAACAAGGTGTCCTCTTACTTTAAGGTCCACTGTTGTTGAATTTGCATCCTTAGCCATTTTTGGTCAGATAGGCCATTTCTGCAAAGGAGTCATTTTTGCAAAATGATTTTGGGATTATGATTCCATGGATTTTAAGTTCATATAGGCCTTCGTGAGGTGTTTCCATGTCTTAGAGGTCACCCCTGTGTGAGTTTTCTTTTCTATCCACTTTTGGCCATGTAGGCCATTTTGCAAAAAACAACCTCATTCGTTTCATGCATGTGTCCAATATGAAGTGTTATGGTCTCACATAGTGTCTTGAGTCACTAATTGTATCTGGTCTTATTCTTCTTATTCAGGTTTAAATCTATAGAGCTGACGCCCCAGCACCATCCTAGCCAGGACTGTTGCCTTCATAGGGCTATTTGAGGAGACTTTTTATATTTTTGAGTTTGTTTTTATGTTTGTCTTTTACTTTCTAGCCTTGTTCAGTAGCATTGAGTCTTTTGGATGGTGTCAGAGTCTTTCATAGTCTAGTTGGGTTTATCAAGTCCTGTGTTACTGTACGTCTTATTTTGAATTTAAAAACCAAAAAATATTGTAAACGAAAAATCCAAAGAGATTTTTATTTTCTATCACTTTTCAAGAACTACGCTTGGTCTGATTCATGTGGAACACGATACGAAGGAAACCTACATCGCGTTTGATCGAATTATTTTAAAAAAATAAAAAATGAAACTATGAGTTGTGAGAAAAATCAAGAATAAAAGGGCAAGACGAGTTAAATTGGAATGATTCCAAGATGACCTTAGTACCCTCAAAGCCATTTTAGAACTGATAAATGTAACTAAATGCATTGCACGAAATGTGATATTATTATGTGCTAAATTCCCTAACGCTAACATGTTAGCTTTATTTGGCTCCTCTTGGTTATTTTTATTGTTATCATAAAGGAAGGTGGTTAGTTTGTGGCAGTCTAGCGAGTCATCCATATAACACAAGGTCAACGAGCAAGACAATTATGGCTAGTAAAGAATTAGACAAAGGTGTTGTTGATCCATCAAAAGAGATTGTAGAATCAGAATCTAAGTTGAAAGAAGAGGTCTAAAGGTTGAAACAATAAATGGCAGAGATGTACCAAGCTTGGATCGATGGGCATCCTCCACCCTCATTCCCAACTAATAACACAGAAAACTCATCCTTCATCCCACCGTCGTCACAAGCACGGATTCCTACTATTGTTGATCTTTTCCCAAAATATGCACTAGGCTTTACCCTTACCACAACTACCCTAGCACATCGTACCAACCTTTTCATGCTCCACCAGCCAAAAAAACCTCATATCCTGCTCCATTAACCACTCTTGTTTTTGTAGCTCTTCCATTACCTACCATCCATGGATCTTCTAGTGAGCCCACATTTAAAGTTCCCGATGCCCAATACTAGGCTCTAGAACCAACTTTCAAGGTCCCGGATCCCTATTTTTATACCCCTCACTTTGAGCCTCCCATTGAAATCGAGAAATCTGCTAAGAATGTGGAGCAAAAATGAGATATTCAGGAAGGTGAAGAGTTTAGAGAAATCTTTAAGGAACATGCAAGGGATAGTAATCCAAGTAAGTGTATTGTACAAGGACTTGTGCTTGTTCCCTCACGTCCAAATGCCGTCGGGTTCAAGATGCCAAAGTTTGTTCTATATGACGGACACGGAGATCCTGTAGCCTGTTTGAGAGGTTATTGCAGTAAGATAAGAGGTGCTGGTGGGAAGGACAAGCTGTTGATAGCCTATTTCAGTCAGAGTTTGAGTAGGGTAGCCCTGGAATAGTACATACGCCATGATGCTAGCAGGTGGTATACATGGGATGATATGGCTCAGGCCTTTTCCCGACACTTTCAGTACAATATAGACATTGTCCCGGATTGCCTATCCCCGACCAAGATAGAAAAGAAGCCTAATGAAATCTTTAGGGAATACGACTTCAGATGGAGATAACAAGCTACACGGGTCAATCCTTGGATGGAACAAGACGAGATGGTCGATTACTTTCTTCGAGCCCATGAGCCTACTTACTTTGGCAACTTGATCTCAACCATAGGTAAGCCTTTTAACGATATGGTAAAAATGGGAGAAATGGTAGAAGATTGACTGAATTCAAGAAATATCATGAGCTATTCTTCCTTAAAATCCATAACACGAGCAATTCAGAACGACACGAGAAGCTTGCTGGGTCAGAAGAAAAATGAAGATGTTGCCATGGTTGTTTTAGGATCACGACATGGCCCAAAGGCCCCCCTCACCAATATACTCAGCCTCGACCCCAACCCCAAACCTATCACCGATATCCACATAAACCACCCCAATATTATCCCCCGTACAATGTTCAGTCATCTGTTCAACCATTGGGTCACTCCTTATGGCGAGCGCCAGCACCGCAAAACACTCGTTTACCTTCACAACATTTTTGAGCACCCAATAACCCTAGAAAATAGGGGCATGGAGGGGAACAACAGAAAATAAATAGTTTCACGCCTATCAGAGAGTCATATACAATCTTGTTTGAAAAGTTAAAACATTCTAGCCTGATTGAGCCACTCCTCGGTTATACTCCGGACCCATATGCAAAAGGTTTTGATCCTACTGTACGGTGCATGTACCACTCTAATATCCAAGGGCATAGCATTGAAGATTGTCCCTCTTTGAAAAGGAAATAGAAAGAATGATTCAAGATGGGATAATTAAGGTCCAAGGTAGTAATGCCCCAAGTGTCACACAGAATCCTCTACAGGTACATGACAACACACAAATTGTTGGGATGATTTTCAATGAAAACGAATATGTAGATTCTTTCAAGTACTTTGGTGAGTCATTTGAGGCAAAATCTCTTAGGTGGTCAGTCATTAATTCAACAGTCAGTTCTGAGGAAGGGTTGGTCATAAGAGTCAATAAGGCACTTGCTAAAGACAATGTGATTGAAATTTTTAAAGCTCCCAGTAATTTTGATGTGCAACTCAGTAGCTAAGATCAATTATCAAGTTCTTCCATTCCTCGCTAGGAAGGTTTCTGGGTAGTTTATTTGTCATCTTTTCTCCTATCTGGGTTATTTGTGGGTTGTAATCTAGATTGTATCTTCTTTATTTTGGTGATTCAAACCCTTCTATCCTTTTTTGCCTATCTCTACGAGTCTTGTTAGTTAGTTCTCTATCTCTAAGTCTATCATCTAGGGTTATTTTGGTACTTTAATCTATATTTTATTCTGTTGTTCAAACCCTTTTATCATTTGGTCAAGTGAGATTTTCATTTTCTGATATTTCTAGTCTTCGTTACTTTTTTTTTTCTCTTCTTCTTGTATATAGTTCTCTTCACGCCATTTCTAGTGACATGACATACATGCAGCGTTTTTAGCCAAATCATAAAAGCTAATCTAATCACAGAATAATGAAACACAATTTTGAATATGATAAAAGATGCATTTGAGGAAACAAGTAAAGATTTATGCATTCTAAGATAACCTGAAGCTTGAATTGAGTGACACTGATGCAGTTAGTCTGGGAATTCAAGAGGTTGATAAGAGCATATGACAAGGAGATGTTTCTCAAGATATTTTAGGTAGATCAATCAGTGTTGAAATATATTCTTCCACATCAGGATAAAAAGGAATCAAGTCCGCTTTGGACTGGCAAGGATCATTCGTTGGGACAAAGGTATTGCCTTCTAACACTTTGTGTTTGTATTGATATTGTCAAGAGATATTGTGTATGGTTACTTTGCTTATCTTCAATTTCATGCTTTGTACTTGGAAGTCTCAAGGTTTGGTATGACGAAGGCATTCTATTCTACTATCCAATTACTTTTATCCTTTGCTACCCCTTTGAGACTTCATTTATTTTCTTTCAATACCCCTCCTATGGAATCAGAAATGAAGGTAGGAAAGAAAAGTATAAAAAGAGAAAAAAAGAACAAAGAAAGAAAGAAAAAAGAAAAAAAATAGAAAAAAAATAAAAGAAAAAAGGAAAACAAAACGAATTATAGTTGATACTACGTTCGACCTAATTCCTTTTAAAGATACTGTCACGCCCCAAATTCGAGAGATATGACCGGCGCTCGACCGAGTAACCCCAGTCAAGCGGACCTGGCTGCCTTACCTATCCCACGTGTTACCCCACATTTTCCATTACTTATTAACCAAGTGAAACAGCTAATTATAATTGGAACACTTTGTCACAAAAGCATACATAACATAGATAATCTTTAGCGTGGTTTACAACTTACATCGCCCAACTTACAAAATACATATTTACATAAGTTCTTAGCCCACATTGCCTGTCTACGAAGCCTCTAAAGTTGAAAGAGGAATAATACAATACTTGCCGGCAACAAGGCTCCAGCTATACCTTTTACAAATACCAAAACAGGATCCCGAAAGACAAGAACAGAAGCGGAATGAGCCACGCAGGGCCCCGGAAGGAAAGGGGCTCAACAATTCAGCTGGCAGGAAGTAATGAGGAGCTATGGTCGGTGGACTGGAGTTCCTGCTATAGATCCACCTACAATCACAACACGAATGTAGCTCCCCCGGCAAAAGGGACGTCAGTATATTTGAATTGTACTGGTATGTATGAACAAACTTGTTCCAAGTAAACTCAAACCACACATAAGTAGGAAACAATAATGGATGCAGCAACCAAACACATATGAAGGAACAATCAAGCCAAACAAGTTTACAAACTCTCCTGTTTTCCCCTTCCACAATTTCACTTCAATAGTTTCACAATTTCCTCATATTTTGTTTCAATAGTGATTTAGATCACTTTACACCCTTATTACCTCGGCCACCCTTATTACCTTGGTCACCCTTATCACCACAACCCACACCTTATTACTTCATGTTGCGGCACGAAACCTGATCCCACCGTACGGTTTAAATCCACAAATAACACAACAACAACAAACAATTCACAAAGGTCAACAACAATACTTCTCAAGAATTAACAATAACAATATTACAAGTGTTTCCATAACCATCAATACTATTTCCATCATATTCAACAACCCATATAAGTTCAACGTCACATTGGAAATTGCCCACAACAAGCCATAGATATTGTTACCACAGTTATTCCAGTTGCACTAGTCACAATTTCCTTTAGTCATTTATTCCTCAATTACAACCACATAACACAATCACAATGTACCAATCACAAGAAATTCATAAGTAATTTACGTACATGTCACCTACCAAGCATACGTACATCAAAAGAGGCGATTTTACAAGGATCAATGTTAGCCATGCATACCTGGAGCCGAATTCCCTTTTTAACTTTTATTCTCAACTCACCAAGCACTCTAGCACGTCAATATTGTGCACAAATTAATACACATAACTTATAAATGAAGTTCACAACTGCTACTCAAACTCATTTAGGTTATCAACCCCTCTTTGAATATTCCTTTACCCCTACCCAATTCCTCCTACTAGATTTTAGGTTTTTAATAGACATGCATGAAGGATTTCAACCATTATTTCAAAGACTAATGCATGAGACTCCCCCTCTTACTTTAAATCAGAAACTTAATGGGAGAAGTTAGGGATTTTACCTATAAGGAAAGGGGTTATAAAGGTAAGCTTGAAATTTCCCAGCCCGGATGGTTTTGAAGAACCAAATTTTGGAGAAGATGACTTTCTCTCTCAAGACCCCCTCTTCCTCTCTCTTAATTTGTTCAGCAAGATTGTTAAAATGAGGGGGTTGAGGTATTTTATTGAAAAGGGGTCGGGTTTTAAAATTTAGAAAAATAGAAGCCCGAGCAAATCTGCGGTCGCATTCCTCGACCGCAGAATCGAAATGCGGCTCGCATATTAGACCGCAGAAATGCCCCTAAAACTCTGAAGGTCTGCCTGGGTATGCGACAGGAATGCGGTCCGCATTCCTGTTATGCGGTCGCATTTTTGCACCGTAGAATTGACCTCCACAAATCCTTGAGGAATTTATGAGATGATTATGCGGTCCGCATATTGATTATGTGATCGCATAATGGACCGTATTTTCAACATCAAGTTTGATAATTCTTCTGTTTCACTCTGTGGCAGAAATGCGGTCTGCATAGCTGATCTGCGACCGCATTCTGGACCGCAGAATGACAATTTTCTGGAAAATCGATTCTTTTGATTTTTAAGTGCAAAATCAGTAAAAAGGGGTCCGAACCGCGGCGAGCTGAAGAATTCTACACATTCCTAACACATATTCGGACCTTGGCACTACGAGCTACTAGGTTTTGAGCACAAGATTTTACGGGGCCTTACAGATACATATGCAGCCTTACTCTAAGGTTCGGTCCCATCAAAATAAAAATAAAAAATTTCCTAGACTTAAAGAAATTTCCTAGACTGGAAGCATTTCAATAGACCACAAATTCTTCCGTGCCTTCCGACAAGGCCAATACTGTTACCGAGGTCAACCTTGACTTCAATTCCTGAAAACTTCTCTCACAAGCGTCGGACCATTGGAACTTAACTGCTTTCTGCGTCAATTTAGTCAATGGGGAGGCGAGGGTAGAGAATCCCTCCACAAACCTCCGGTAGTACCCGGCTAAACCCAAGAAGCTACGAACCTCCGTCGGGGTCGTGGGTCTAGGCCAATCCTTCACCGCTGCAATCTTCTTGGGGTCCACCTGAATCCCCTCACTGGAAACAACGTGACCTAGAAAAATGAAGGACTCCAACCAAAATTCACATTTTGAGAATTTAGCGTATAATTGGTACTGATGAAGAGTCTGCAAAACTGCCCCAAGGTGATAGGCATGATCCTCCCGGCTTCGCGAATACACAAGGATGTCATCAATGAAAACAATCACGAAGGAGTTTAGAAATGGCTTGAAGACCCAATTCATAAGATCCATAAAAGCTTCCGGTGTGTTGGTTAGCCCAAAAGACATGACCAAAAATTCAAAGTGACAATAGCGAGTTCTAAAAGCGGTCTTGGGAATATCCTGCTCCCTAATCTTCAATTGGTGATATCCTGACCGTAGATCAATTTTGGAGAATAATCTTGCACCTTGCAATTGGTCGAACAAATCATCTATCCGGGGCAAAGGATACTTATTTTTGATGGTGACTTTGTTGAGCTGCCGATAATCAATACACATCCAGAGCGACCCATCCTTCTTCCCGACAAAAAGAGCTGGAGCACCCCATGGTGACACACTCGGTCGTATGAACCCCTTCTCTAATAAATCCTTCAGCTGCTCTCATAACTCTGCTGGCGCCATCCTGTATGAAGGAATAGATATTGGCTGGGCATCTGGCAATACATCAATCCCGAAATCAATCTCCCTATCCGGTGGAATTCCTGGAAGCTTATCTGGGAACACTTTAAGAAACTCGTTCACAACCGGCACGGACTCGAGGGCAGATACTTCTGATGTGGTGTTCGCCACCCGGACCAAATGATAGATACATCCCTTTTTAATCATCTTTGAAGCTTTAAGGTAGGAAATAAACCTACCGTTCAGCACCCCACCATTTCCCTTCCACTCAGTAACTGGCTCATCAGGAAACTCGAGCCTCAGGATTCTCGTTCGGCAGTCAAGTTTGGCAAAACATGCATAAAGCCAGTCCATTCCTATAATAACATCAAAATCTACCATTCCAAGTTTGACAAGATCAGCCGTAGTAATACGACTACACACCGCAACAGCATAATTCCTATAAACTCGCGCGGCAATGATAGTATCACCAACTGGAGTCGATATAGAGAACGGCTCATGAAGCTGTTCGGGTTCTATCACAAAGCTTGAAGCAATGAGTGGGGTGACATAAGACAAAGAGGATCCCGGATCAATAAGAGCATAACAATCAAGGGCCTGAACAGACAAGATACTTGTAATCACATCTAGAGAAGCCTCTGCACTCTGGCGACCACTCAAAGCATAGAATCGGCTGGGTCCACCTCTACCACGAGCTCCTCCCCTAATTGTACCACATCCTGCTGGGGCTGGAGGATGTACATATGATGTAGCGATGGAAGAACCGGATGACTAAGCAGATCCCCTACCCATGCCCTGACTGGGCACATGACAGTCTCGCTGAATGTGACCTCTTACCCCGCATTTGAAACACACCGGGATATCCAAGTAGCAAGTCTCTGTATGAAATCTCCCACACTTGGGGAATGGAGCCCTCCCATGCTGCTGTGATCTCCCTCCCGAACGACCGGACTGATGGGACCTCTTACTATCTGAACCTGGTCTCATACGGCTACTTTGCTCGTAATTGTGCAGAGATGAGGGTGCGCTCGCTGAGGACTGAGCATATGACTAGGACGGCCCTGACGACCATCTCCCCTGAGCTGATCTCCCTGAGTGGCCCACTGATCGGGCCCTGTTGCTATTCTCCCTTTCTGCCCGAATCTTCAATTTCTAGCCTCTGTGGCATGAGAGAATCCCACAATCTTTCCATAGTTCATGTCCGAATGTAAGGCCGCTGTAGCAGCCTCATTCACTACCAAGGAACTAAGGCCCTGAACAACTCGCCGAACTCTAGCTGCCATGGTCGACACTAACTGAGGAGCATACTTGGACAACCTCACGAACTCCATGTGGTACTCCCAAACACTCATGCTGCCCTGCTTGAGGGTCTCAAACTCAGTGTCACGGGCTGCTATTGTCTCATCAGGCAAGAACTGGTCCATGAACGCATCTACAAACTCCTCCCATCTGGCCGGAGGTCCTCCTTCCCCGTGGGAGTCCTCCCACATCTCGAACCATGAATACGCTACTCCCATCAACCTCTATGATGACAACTTAACTCCCTCTGTCTCTGAAGCTTTCATCACTCGGAGGGTCTTATACATTTCATCAAGGAATTCCTGCAGATCGGCCTCTGGATCTGTGCCTGAGAATTCTGGAGGGGCTAGCCGCAAAAACGGGTTAACTCTGGAACTAGCTGAACCTCCCTGTCCGCTAGGGGATGCAGGGGCATCCTAGGATCTCTGGGCCTGAGCGGCCACTAACTGGGTCAACATGCGGATGGCTCCTCTAAGGTCCCCATTAGAAGCCTCGGGACCAGGAGCTGGGANCAAACGGTCCAGGTAGGTTCAAGGCCGGGGAGTCATTCTCACCCACGGCATCAGGTACAAGATTCATAGCCTCACTTGTGGCATTGGCCCCAAGGCCAAGTCTAGCTCTCTTCTTAGGTGCCATTGCTGAAAAAGTTCGGAACAAAGCACGAGTTAGATATAGATACTTTCACATTTCACTTCACCGCACGATACGGAATAACAAAGAAGTGGGAGAATTTCCTAAATGTCCATGCAGCCTCCCACTTATAGATATGGTCGACTTCACACCGATAAGTAGGGCTCTACCATACACGGCTCTGAGACATCCTAGGACTCCTTTAAACCTTAGGCTCTAATACCAAGTTTGTCACGCCCCAAATTCGAGGGACATGACCGGCGCTCGACCGAGTACCCCAGTCAAGAGGACCTGGGTGCCTTTCCTATCCCACGTGTTACCCCACATTTTCCATTACTTATTAACCAAGTGAAACAGCTAATTACAATTGGAACACCTTGTCACAAAAGCATACATAACATAGATAATCTTTAGCATGGTTTACAACTTACATCGCCCAACTTAAAAAGTACATATTTACATAAGTTCTTAAACCACATTGCCTGTCTACGAAGGCTCTAAAGGTGAAAGAGGAATAATACTTGCCGGCAACAAGGCTCCGGCTATACCTTTTACAAATACCAAAACAGGATCCCAAAAGACAAGAACAGAAGCGGCATGAGCCACGCAAGGCCCCAGAAGGAAAGGGGCTCGCCAATTCAGCTGGCAGGAAGTAATGAAGAGCTACGGTCGGTGGAATGGAGTGACTGCTATAGATCCACCTACAATCATAACACGAATATAGCGCCCCTAGCAAAAGGGACGTCAGTACATTTGAATTGTAATGGTATGTATGAACAAACTTGTTCCAAGTAAACTCAAACCACACATAAGTAGGAAACAGTAATGGATGTAGCAACCAAACACATATGAAGGAACAATCAAGCCAAACAAGTTTACAAACTCTCCTGCTTTCCCCTTCCACAATTTCACTTCAAT
>MU767245.1:43348-57830 GCA_026770625.1 Nicotiana glauca
ACTAGATTTTAGGTTTTTAATAGACATGCATGAAGGATTTCAACCATTATTTCAAGGACTAATGCATGAGACTCCCCCTCTTAGTTTAAACCAGAAATTCAATGGGAGAAGTTAGGGATTTTACCTGTAAGGAAAGGGGGTATAAAGGTAAGCTTGAAATTTAGCCCGAATGGTTTTGAAGAACCAAATTTTGGAGAAGATGACTTTCGCTCTCAAGACCCCCTCTTCCTATCTCTTAATTTGTTCAGCAAGATTGTTAAAATGAGGGGGTTGAGGTATTTTATTGAAAAGGGGTCGGGTTTTAAAATTTAGAAAAATAGAAGCCCGAGCAAATCTGCGGTCGCATTCTGTGACCGCAGAATCGAAATGCGGTCTGCATATTGGACCGCAAAAATGCCCCTAAAACTCTGAAGGTCTACCTGGGTCTGCGACAGGAAATGCGGTCTGCATTCTTGTTATGCGGTCGCATTTTTGCACCGCAGAATTGACCTCCATAAATCCTTGAGGAATTTATGCGACGATTATGCGGTCCGCATATTAATTATGCGATCGCATAATGGACCGCATTTTCAACATCAAGTTTGACAATTCTTCTGCTTCACTCTGCGGTAGAAATGCGGTTCGCATAGCTGATCTGCGACCGTCTTCTGGACCGCAGAATGACAATTTTTTGGAAAATCCATTCTTTTGATTTTTAAGTGCAAAGTTAGTAAAAAGGGTCTGAACCGCGGCGAACAAGATCGCCGCAAAGAATTCTACATATTCCTAACACATATTCGGACCTTGGCACTACGAGCTACTAGGTTTTGAGCACAAGATTTTACGGGGCCTTACAGATACATAGGTTGCCTTACTCTAAGGTTCGGTCCCATCAAAATAAAAATAAAAAATTTCCTAGACTCAAAGAAATTGTGGCAGAAGTTTTAGTTTTGCAAAAGATCTGATTCCAAAAGTTGTAATTTTGAACCCTTTCATCTTAAGTTGTTTTAAACCTTCATGCCGCCCTTTCTTTCTAACCCTGGCAAAAAGTCTACATTAAGCTCCAAAGAAAGACCTTCCGACCAATCTTTGAGGATGCCAAGTCTACTGTATGATAAATGTGTGATCTTCTTGTGTCATATGTAATACCTTGTTCTCAGCCAAAGAGAGAAAATGACAAAAGTGACAGAGCCATATCGATGAAAACCCTCACAGGCACCATAAGTTGACGGTGAGTCGAGATAAAGAACAAAAATGAGAGAGGCTTGATGGTTAAAAAACCTTTCAAGGCACTACAAGTCGACTGAGGATCGTGAATCAGATAAGACTATTGGAGCACTGAAGCCCAGTTTCACAACTTAGAGGTATGACAAGAGTTGAAGATTAGACTTGCTTGACAGATCAGGCCGCTTAATTCAAAATGCATGTCATGATCAGTGGAGTTGGCCTTTAAATAAGATTAGTTCTACTTTGTTCTTTTTTCTGGCTAAAAGATTTTCTTGTTAAATACCATCTCTTCTCGTTGTTCTCCTTACATTGTTCCTCTTGTTTCATTTGAGTCCCTTTTGAGTCTATTTTTGTTGCAACAACTGAGAAATAACTTTAAAACCTGCTACCAGCTTTTTAGTTAGACAAAGCAGAGTTTGGAAAGCATATCAAAGTGGCATAAGACATGGGAGAATATTGTGTGCACTGAGTTGATAATAATAGATGTTCTTTGGGATTCATGTAAAATTCGAAGATTCGGTGAATGTTAGAATACGAGTACAATGCATCATGTATAAGGTATTGGACTTGAACAAATCAGGAATATTTCTTGTGATAAGGGTTGTCCGGAAAAGTAGTTGGCTGATAACAAGCATTGTCTTCCAAGCTGAAATCAAAGTTGATCGTGACAAGGGCAAGAGAAATCGCCCTCGAAATCAAGGCCACAAACTAACCACCGTATTTTAAACTCATAAGTTTTCTTTGTTTGAAACAAGAATGAAGGCTATGTTCATATCGTAGCTTGGAAGCTTGAATTTTTCAGGTGTAATGCCCCAGTTCTGCTAACGCAAAGGCTATTGAGAATATCATACCTCCTAGGCATCTTCCCTGGTTGAGAAGAACCATACCTCCTAGGTAAATCCCTAGTTGAGAGGAAACTTTGGCTTTTCTTAAGTTCAGGAATCCCGCCTGGAAAATAGGGTTGCATCTTAGTTTTCCCTAAGTTGTCAGTTCAGTTTCCTTAAGTTCTTAATCTTTAGATTTCCTTGAGTTCAGGGATCCCACCTGTAGAATAGGTCAATTTTAGTTTTTTAGGTATTTAATCGTTAATCTTTAGTTTTCCTGGGTTCAGGAGTCCCGCCTGAACAATAGGGTTAGTTTTTAGTTTCCTTAAGTTGTTAATCTTTAGCTTTTGTAACGACCCTAAATAAGATTCCTGCTTGGAGAATAGGGTTGTTTTGCTTTTTAACCCCGTTCCCCTAAATAAGACTCCCCGTATGTGCTTTTGCTGTGTTATGACTTGCGGGGATGGTTAGTTCGGGATTTGGAACGGTTCGGGTTGAAATCAGAACACTTGGTTCCTTAAGGTTGGCCAAAAAGACTAAGTTTGACTTCGACTAACGTTTTGATTAAACGACCTCAGAATTACGATTTGATGGTTCCAATAGTTTAGTATAATAATTTTGGACTTGGGCGTATGTTCAGATCGGGTTTTGGATAACCTGGGAGCGTTTCGATGCTAAATAGTGAAAGTTGGCTCTTTAAAGGTTTTAAAGTACTTTAAATTTGGTTTGGAGTAGGCTTTGGTGTTTTGGAGGCCAAATTGGGACTACAAGACCGGTAATAGTTCTGTAATATCGTTTATGACTTGCACACAAAATTTGACATCATTTCGAGTTGATTTGATAGGAATCGGACACGCGAAAGTATTTTTAGAAGTTTTTGAGTTTTATGAGTTAATCCATGCCTTTTGGTTTTTTGTGGCCAGCTTTCCTTCGTTTGCGATGTTTTTATCACATTTGCGACCTTGATATTGGGGGCTCAGCTTCGTATTTGCAAAGATTTTTTCACATTTGCGAACCAGGTGTCGCAAATGCGACATCTGCAACCTGTACAAAAACTTTATTAATTACGGGACTTAGGCCATTTGGCTCATTTTCATTCATCTCTTGGGCGATTTTTGGAGCTCTTGGAAGGGGGTTTTCACCTAGCACTTTGAGGTAAGTAATTTCTGCACGATGGGAGTTAAATACATAGATTAAGGGTAGATTAACATGTAAAATTTGTGAAATCATGGGTTTAGATGAAAAACCAAGGTTTTGGATAAAAATAGGATTTGACCACGAAAATGATTTTGGAATTTAGTAAAAATTATATATTTGACTTCATGAGGTTATGGGTAACAACTTTCTTCAAAAATTTTCGAAATCGGGGCACGTGGGCCCAAGGTTGAATTTTAGGAAGCCTTCAATGGGGGTTAGGTAATCACGTTAATAGTTGAGATATGAACTTTTGAACATGTATTGACTATTTTATATAATATTTGACTATTCTCAAGTTGGTTGGCATCGAATTGAATGTTTAAAGCACGATTTTGGACTGAAAGTAAGCTTGAGATGAGGTAAGTCTCTTTTCTAAACTTGTAAGAGGGAGTTAACCTCATATGTGAATTGATTTAATATGTGCTCCTATTTGTGGGGGCTACGTGTGCACGAGGTGACTAGAGTCCATACTTAGCTACTAATTATCCTTATGTCCAGGTAGTTTAGGACCCATATCATGTGATACTTGCGATATTTTCACCCTACCCTAGTTTAAATGCTTAAGCCATATCGAAACTTGATAAAGGAAATTTTAAAAGGTCGAATTTCATTTACTTGTTTTTTGGATGGGTTACTTGACCGTTAATGAGAATTGATGTTTCCTTGAATATTAGCCTCTTAATAATCTTTGAATCGATTATTTATAAAGTTTTTTTTCTCTTATTGTGGAGCAGGCCGAACGCCTCGGTAATAGAATAGATACATCAATGGTTTGGTCCATTCGACCCTCGGCAATGCACAATTTATATATTTTATGTTGGATCGGGCCGTATGACCTCAGCTTATTTGTGCGTAATAAATTATTGGAGCCCAATATTAATTGATAATGGTTCATTTGCTTGAGAGATTAATTTGTTAAATGATGAGGATTAATTTGGGATTTACTATTTGTGAAGGAATTGTTAATTTATTCTTGTTATTGCATTTTCATTTGTTTATATATGGTCCATGCTTAGTTATAATTTTCGTACTTTATTGTTTGCCCATGGTAAGTGTCGAAGTCGACCCCTCCTCACTACTTCTTCGAGGTTAGACTAGATATTTACTGGGTACATGTTATTTATGTACTCACGCTACACTTCTGCACTAATCGTGCAGGATCTGAGGCAGGTGCATCTGGGTATCTGTCCGGCGTACATCCCTAATTACTACGAGACTTAGAGGTGAGCCGCCTTCCGAGCCCATTCTGCTGCAGCTGAAGTCTTTATTTTGCTTTATTTTTTGTCTATTTCATTTCAGACAGTAGTGTAGTATTCTTTTGTATATTCTACTGGTATCTCATACACTTGTGACACCAGGTCTTGGAGACTTATGCTAGTAGACACTTGTTGGTTCTTGAGTAATTACTTCACCCTATTGCTTTTAAAAAAATTTGCTTTCTCAATTTACTAACTTTTTCAATTCTTGATTTTGAAATAATTAAACATCAACTATTTCATAGTTCTAAATGAAAGGATCAGAGAGTTAGTTTACTGTTGGCTTGCCTAGCGGAAACTTTGGGCGCCATCACGGCCTATAGAAGAAATTAGGTCGTGAAAACATGGTATTAGAGCACTAGATTCACGTAGGTCTCACAAGATATGAGCAAGCCTAATAGAGTCTTGTAGATCGGTGCAAAAACGTCCATACTTATCTTCGAGAGGTTATAGGGTGGAGGAAACTACTCTTTTTTCATCTCCTGTCGTGCAGTTGATGTTATACTAAGTGTCTTTCTTTTATTCTCTCACAGATGCTGAGAAAGCGCATGGCGGATGTTCCAGAACCGGGAGGAGCTGTTCCCCCGGTTGCTGCAGGCCAAGGCAGAGGCCGTGGGAAAGCACTGACCCAAAGAAGGGGACAAGGACGTCCGAGAGTGGCCCCAGCTATACCATATGCAGATCCAGTAGATGATCATATTATTGAGGAGTAGGGCGAGGTGCCTGCGGTAGAGCCAACCCCCGGTAGATTTGATGTTAGCATCGAGCTTTTAGGAGGTTATGGGTTGTATGCTACGGTTCATCGATACTATGACCCTGGCTGGTTTATTTCCAGTAGACCCAGCCATATCTCAGGCGGGCGGGGGGAGCACAGACCCCTATTGCTCAGGCTCATGGGCATGCAACTACTGTATATTAGACCCTGGGCACACTACCCGTGGACGGGGCCCAACCAGTGGCAACAATCGTACATGAGCCTAGACTAGTTGCGGCTGGCAAGCCGCAGAAGCTATTGGACAGATGGACTAGCTTACACCCTCCTGTCTTCGGGGGTGAGCGACACGAGGATCCTTAAGACTTTATGTCAGGACCCCAGTTCACCCACCATGAACATGTCGTGACGGCACCTAGTCCCTACAACTAGGTAAGCCTAATAATGTGGAAAAACAAATTAAACATGCGGAAAAATAAATAATTAAGCTGGAACAACTATAAGAGAAACTGTATATAAGTGTCGCTCGGCATATACAACTCAATCATCACGGAAAATCTATAACAACATCCCAAAACCCGGAAACTCACGGGAAACACATGCTAATAGAAGAGTAATACACTGCTCTAACACCAGAATGTCTAAACAACTGAAAGAAAGGAAAGTTATCTACTAAAGCTAGAATAAGATAGAGACTCCTGGTCTGTGGACGCGGCAGAAGTACCTCGAAGTCTCAGCTAGATCACTCCGCCTCGAGGGTGATACGCCTAGGCGGAGGTACCTGGATCAGCACATGAAAAAAAACATGTACAGAAGGGGCATGATTACACCAAAGCGGTACTCAGTAAGTGCCAAGCCTAACTTCGATCGGGTAGTGACGAGGAAGGTCAGGGCCCTACTGAGATAAAACATAATAAAATATAGGATAAGGAAAACAATATAGATAAGGTCTACAGCGAGAATTTAAATAGGATAAATAAGGAAGAGCAGTAATAGAAAGTTGAAACAAAACAATATAAGGAATACTGCTCACAACATGGAAATAATAATCGGTGATCTCTTGGTATCCCGAGGATCTCTTGGTAACCTAAATACTTATATATTCATGTGCCAGGGATCTCATGGTATCAGGCACCCTCAATCCAGAACATATCAAATGTAGGGGGGGTCTCTCGGGATGCCGTTCCGTAGTCCCATATTTAAAACACACAATAACAGTTCAACCATTAGGATAAATGCTAAACTCGGAGCAAGTAATAGTAAATTCTACCCTAACATACTTCACGGAGTGCAAACAAGACAGTTTAAGCAAACGGGCAAGTAAGTCAACTAAACATGCTTCTCTAAACTAATACAGGTTAAACTTGCAATTAGAATAAACAAGTAAGCAAGAAAACTCAATTTAAATACTTCAAGTAAAAACGGATTTTCAACAATTAGCTCAAGTACGCGCTCGTCACCTCACGTACGAGGCATTCAAATATCACATATCATGTCCTAAGGGGAAAGGTCCCCCACAAAAGGTTAGCAAGTCACTTACCTCGAATCGGCTCAAAATCAACTAGAAACCACACCTTTGCCACGAGTATCTGACTCCAAATGACCCAAATCTATTCAATTTAATTACATATCATAAATAATATCTCAAGCAATTGATTCTACTATTTAATTCAAAGCTAAGGCGCAAAATTAGGTAAAATGACCAAAATGCCCCTTAGGCCAACATCTCGGAATCAGATAAATTTTACATTTTCAGAACCCTCGTACTCTCACGAGTCTAACCATATAAAAATCTCTCAAATCGGAGGTCAAACACCCACTCGAAACTCAATAATTTGGTCTATGAAGTTTCTCCCAATTTTTAATCCCCAATTTGAATTTAAATGATAAAATTAACTATAGATTGATGGAATATGACTAGAAAGGACCAAAGAAACGTTACCCAATGATCTCTTTTTCAAAAACTCTCTCAAAATTGCCCTCTCCCGAGCTCAAATTTGATTTTTCTAACTTTTGAAACTATACCCATGAATTTCATATTTCAGTCCAGTGGTTTCTGCTTATGCGGTCAAGGGACCGCATTTGTGGTCCCGCTTCTGCGGAACTTATGCCGCTTCTGCGGCTTTCATTAAGGATCCAAAATTCCACACCTGCGGTCCTGATCTCGTAGATGCGGATCTGCTCCTACAGAATTCCCACTGCATATGCAAAAACTGATGAACCAGCCCAAACTCACTTCTACGGTCTACCTAGCCGCACCTGCGGTACCGCATATGCGGTTCCCAAGCCGCAGATACGAAAATACCAGAAGCAGCAAAAATCTGATATCTTCCGACTTCCAAAATCATTCCGTCAACCATCCGAAATCATCCCGAGGCCCCCGAGACCTCAACCAAAAGCACCAACAACACCAAATACTCTATTCAAGCTTGCACCAATCCTTAAAATACCTTAAACAACAGCAGAAACCCTAATTAATCAAAGATTTAAGCCTAAAAACTCCAATTTTCTTCAAAATACGCTTTCGATCAAAACCCCAACCAAAACTTGTCTAAATGACCTAAAATTTTACACACACTTCCCAAATGACATGACAGAGCTACTACAACTTCAAAAATTCCATTCCGACCCTCGGATCAAAAACTCACTATCGGACCGTAAACTTCAAAAGTTCAAACTTCGGCATTTCAAGCTTAAATTAGCTATGGACTTCCAAAATGCATTCCAAACACACTCCCAACCCCGAAATCTCCTAACGGAGCTAACGGAACCATCAAATTTCCATTCCGAGGTTGTCTTCACACTGTTCCGACTACGGGAAACTTTTCGATACTTAAGCTCTCATTTAGGGACTAAGTGTCCCAAAACTCTCTGAAAACCCCCACACCAAACGTCCCGGCAACCCAAAATAGCAGAAATGAACTTAGGGGAAGCAGTTAATGGGGTATCGGGGCATAAATTCTAAAAATGACCGGCCGGGTCGTTACATCCTCCCACACTTAAACATTCGTTTGTCCTCGAACGACCATAGAGAAGGTACATGAAGTAGTGAAAAGATGAGGGTATCGGCTGCGCATATCTCGCTCGGTCTCCCAGGCCGCCTCCTCGGTCGGCTGACCCCGCCACTTAACCTTTACTGAAGCAATGTTCTTTGATCTCAACTTTCTGACCTGCCTGTCCAATATAACCACTGGATCCTCAACATAGGATAGATCTTTGTCCAACTGGACTAAACTGAAATACAACACGTGCAACGGATCCCTGTGATACCTCCGGAGCATCGAAACATGAAATACTGGATGAACCCCGGCCAAACTGGGAGGTAAGGCAAGCGTATAAGCAACCTCCCCAACTCACCTCAAAATATCAAAAGGGCCAATAAACCTCGGACTCAACTTCCCTTTCTTCCCAAATCTCATAACGCCCTTCATAGGTGAAACCCAAAGCAGAATCCGCTCTCCGACCATATATGAAGCATCACGAACCTTCCGGTCCGTGTAATTCTTCTGTCTGGATTGGGCGGTACGGAGTCTATCCTAAATCACCTTGACCTTCTCTAATGTATCCTGAACCAACTCTGTGCTCAATAGCCTAGCCTTACCCGGCTCAAACCAACCCACTGAAGACCTGCATCTCCTACCATATAAAGCCTCATATGGCGCCATCTGAATGCTAGACTGATAACTGTTGTTGTAAGCAAACTCCGCCAATTGAAAGAACTGATCCCAAGACCATCCAAACTCAATTACACACGCACAGATCATATCCTCAAGAATCTGAATAGTGCGCTCGAACTGTCCGTCCGTCTGGGGGTGAAATGTTATTCTCAACTACACTCGGGTACCTAACTCCTGCTGAACGGCCCTCCAGAACCTTGATATAAACTGAGTACCTCTGTCTGAAATAATAGAAACTGGAATACCATGCAGATGAACGATCTCCCAGATATAAATCTCCGCCAACCACTCCGATGAATAAGTAGTACACATATGGATAAAATGAGCGAACTTGGTCAGCCGATCCACAATCACCAAAATAGCATCGAACTTCTTCGCAGTCCGAGGAATACCATATACAAAATCCATGGTGATCCTCTCCCATTTCACTCCGAAATCTCTATCTGCTGAACCAACCCACCCGGTCTCTTGTGCTCATACTTCACCTGCTAACAGTTGAGGCATCTAGCCACATATCCAACTATATCCTTCTTCATCCGCCTCCACCAATAGTGTTGTCTCTAGTCCTGATACATCTTCATGGAACCCAGATGGATGGAATACCGCGAACTATGAGCCTCTACTAATATCAACTCCCGAAGCCCATCAACATTGGGCACACAAATCCAACCATGCATCCTCAATACCACGTCATCTCCAATAGTCACATCTCTAGCATTGCCTTGCTAAACCGTATCCCCGAGGACAAGCAAATGAGGGTCATCATACTGCCGCTCCCTGATAGGATCGAATAGTAAAGATCGAGAAACCGTACAGGCTAGAACTTGACTGGGCTCCAAAAGATCTAATCTCACAAACTGGCTGGCTAAGGCCTGAATATCCATCGCCATAGGTCTCTCTGATACATGTAGATATGCCAAACTCCCCAAACTCTCCGCCCGGCAACTCAAGGCATCCGCCACCATCAGAATAAACTGTATAAAACCCCGAACCAGTAGGCAATATCAAAATTAGGGCTGTACTCAAAGCTATCTTGAGCTTCTGAAAGCTCACCTTACACTCCATTTTCCACTAAAATGGAGCACCCTTCTGGGTCAATCTAGTCATAGGGGCTACAATCGATGAAAACCCCTCCACAAAAAGACAGTAATAACCTGCCAAGCCAATGAAACTGCGAATCTCTGCAGCTGAGGATGGCCTAGGACAACTCCGCATGGCCTCCACCTTCTTCGGATCCACCCGAATGCCCTCACTCGATACCATGTGGCCTAATAATGCCACAAAATCCAACCATAACTCACATTTTGAGAACTTTGCATATAACTTCTTCTCTCTTAGGGCCTGAAGCACTGTCCTCAGGTACTGCTCATAATCTTCCATACTCCGGGAGTAAACAAGAATATAATCTATGAAAACAATGATGAACAAGTCATGGTATGGACTGAACACACTGTGCATCAAATTCATAAAAGCTACTGGGGCATTTGTCAGCCCAAATGACATAACAAGGAACTCGTACTGACCATACCGAGTCTTGAAGGCAGTCTTCAGGATATCTAGCTCCCGAATCTTCAACTAATGGTAACCCGGGCATAAATCAATCTTAGAAAACACCTGTGTGCCCTGAAGCTGGTCAAATAGATCATCAATACGAGGTAAAGGATAACGGTTCTTCACTGTAACCTTGTTCAACTGGCGATAATCGATACACATATGCATAGAACCATCCTTTTTCTTTACAAACAAGATAGGAGCACCCCGCAGTGAAATAATGGGTCGAATAAAACCATTATCAAGCAATTCCTGTAACTGATCTTTCAACTTTGGAGGAGCCATACGGTACGGAGGGATGGAAATGGGCTAGGTTCCCGGCAACAAATCAATGCCAAAATCAATGTCTCTATCGGGTAACATGCCCAGAAGATCAGCTGGAAACACACCGGGATAATCCCGTACCACTGGGACTGAATCAACAGAAGGGGTATCAATACTGACATGTCTCACATAAGCTAAATACGCAGCACACCCCTTATCAACCATACGCTGAGCTTTAAGGAAAGAGATAACTCTACTGGGAGTGTGATCTAAGGTACCACTCCACTCAACACGTAGAATACCTGGCATAGCCAGCATCACAGTCTTGGCATGACAATCAATAATAGCATAATGGGGTGACAACCAGTCCATGCCCAAGATAATATCAAAATCCACCATATTGAGTAACAATAAATCTGCTTTGGTCTTAAAACTACAAATAGTAACCAAACACGACTGATAAATGTGGTCCATAACAAGAAAATCTCCCATATGAGTAGAAACATAAACAGGAGAACTCAAGGAATCTCGGGCTACACCCAAATGAGGAGCAAAATAAGAAGACACAAAAGAATAGGTGGAGCCTGGATCGAATAAAACCAATACATCTCTATGACAAACCAGTATAATACCTGTAATGACAGAATCGGAGGAAACAGCCTCGGTACGAGTAGGAATGGCATAATATCTGGCCTATCCTCCCCCTCGAGGGCGACCTCTACCTCCCCGACCTTCACCCCTAGCTGGCTGGGGAGATGGGGTAGTAGCTGGAGCTGTGATCATGGCCTGAGAACTCTGCTGAGCACGTTGTGGTTGAGAAGTCTGTGGAGGTGCACTCCTCCCAAGTCTAGGGCAATCCCTCATCACATGGCGGGTGTCACCATACTCAAAACAAGGTCTGGGAGGACGTGGTGGTTGTGACTGGCTAGGGCCAGGTCTGCTGGATTGACCTCTGAAAGCACCCCGTGTAGGAGACGTGCTAGAAACTGGAGGTACATAGTAAGGCTCCTGGGGTCTAGGAGGAGCTAGAGCACTTCTAGCTGATGGAAGAGCTGAATGAACGGGGCAACCCATATAACCCCTACCATGATGACCGATTACTGGGGTACGGGCACCAGAGTAATGGCTCGACTCTTGAGACCTCTTGGCCTCTCTCTCCTCTCGCTCGCGAGCATACCCTCGATCTTCTAAGCAATGCTCACAACTGTCACACCTCCTTTTTACGCACCCTACCCCGGAAGGTAAATACGAGGGGATTTTTTCCAATTTAAAGTGACAATATTCAAAATGGGATTATTTATGTATTTCAGAGTCACCACTTGGAATAAATTATGGTTTCCCAAGTCACCGATTTATTTAAATCCCAAATCGAGGAAATTTTCGACTTTCCAAATGAAGTCTGCGAACCAAAAATTCTAAGTAAGGAATTCTGTTGACCCGAGGGAAGGTGTTAGGCACCCCCGGGTCCCGTGGTTCTAGCACGGTCGCTTACATTGTTGTAATGTCTAAATATCTAATTTTAATACATGTTATAACTTATGTGCTTTTACTAACTTTAAACCGCTTTTATTATTATTTTTAATAGAATTGCAACGTCGTGAAAATGTGTCTCAAACCACGTCGCAATCAATGCACCCGTGGTTGTTGACACATTTCAACTCCGTTGAGATATGGATTTGGGTCACATAAATGTGCACCCGAGTTTAAGAAGATAAATTATTAAAAGCGCGCCTAAAGTGACTAGCGCGTTATTATTTTGGGGAAAGTCGTGCAATTCGCTAAACGGCCCATCCCGAAGTATAAGTATTTTTAATATATACATTTATGAGGGCCCCGCAGTTTGTGTGTTTTATTTGGCGAGGCTCGTCTCATTTATTTTAAAGAATGTCCCAAAGCGACTATGTTTTCCTGTTTCTCGTCTGTCTCTAAAATAAAGGAACAAAAGTTCTTAATTTATTTACATGCTTTAAACTTATTATAATCGGGTTTCGAACACGATTCGTTAATTCTGAAAATGAACATGTATGGGCCGTCGTTTGACTAGTATGGGTCTAAGCCCAACATGCATGGTGTAAAACTAGACCTGGGCCAACCTTATTCCAATTGGGCCCAGTTAACTTATTTTATACATGTTTGAAATTTACAAGGGCTGAAATGTGAACCAGTGCTATCTAATTAAACAATGTTCCTATAAGTTTTCAAAACAAGCCTTTTGTTCAATGAGGTAACTATTGGGTATTTAGAAATAGTCTAAAGGGCCTAACATGCTTTTGAGATATACTATTTAACAAATAATACTGAAACAACAGAACATGGTTCCTACAACATCAATCCATTTTAACTAAGCATACGAGGGAGGAAGTTTACAACTAAACTACTACAAAATATTATTCAGTTACACATAGCCCACACCTACATGATTCTAGTAGAAGACATGAACTATTATATGTATATAGCTTAATGTTCAATATACAACTAAAAGGAATTCAAAACAACTTCAACTCTTCATTTTTTCGTTCATGCTTCAAATTTCAGCTTACATTGAACCAGTGTATCAGTTGTGTACCTGGTATTTAGGAGGCAAAAAGAAGAAGTGGAAGATCAGTGGATAAACAACAGTAGCAACACAGCAACACAGCAGTACAGCAACAACCAGTAAAACCAGTATCCAACAGTAGCAGAAATCCCAGGAAAGATGAAGTCCAAGCAGGAAACCAAACTCAATAAAACAGTACTCGACCAAGAATTTCTAGGAAAAAGCCCACAGAACACTAATTTTTTGTTGCTTAGATTCAATGGAAGTAAACTGACTTTCTAAGTTTTAAAGGACCAGCCATAACACTCAATAACTAACTGAATCTCTTAGAGTAAGAATTCCAGCCTTAAACTATACGTCTCTCTGGACTTTTCTCTCAAAAAATCCCCGCTAAGACTATATCTGATTTTCAACTGGAAAAAAGCCCCCAAAAAAGGGTAATGGAACAATTTTTCTTTCAAACTCTCCATGATTTCAAAAACTAGAAGCAGCCCCTCTCAACTATTCTGAAACTTCTCTTATATAACTAAACTCTAAATCTCCTTACAGCCTGTCCAATTATTTAAAAATTGACCAGTCCATCTTATTCCCCCTGTTACCTTTCCACTTCCCTTTGTCTAGGCATGGGACTTCTCATTTTAAAGCCTCTAAAGTTCAAAAGTTGGTGAATATCCTACTGTACAGCAGGTTTCACTAACCAATCCCATGTGCACTTCAGCTTTTAGCATTAAAATACTCTTGTTTCTGACTTCCCACTTCTAAAGTCATTAGCCAGAAGTATTTTGCACTAATAGACCCCCTTTAAATTAATTTATTCATTATTTTAAGGGTGCATTGAGTGTTCAATTGGCAGGTCACTTAAACTAAACCATGTGATCCCATAAGACTCCAGCTAATAACCAATTCTAAGTTTCAATCAAAAAGGCAGAAGGGTGCAAGTTCAAGAGGAGTGAGTCAGTCAGTTTGGTAAACCAAACCTGACCCACTCCAAACCAATTCAAACAAGTATTGTTATGACAAGCTAAGTTAAGCTACTGAATCAAAGGCATATGAGTTCAAGAGGAAGCATACTGGCAATTTAGCACTTGAGCAAACATGTTTTTTCTAAGCTCTTTCAGCTTTCAAGTGAATTTCGTTGACGACGTTTATTTAATGGACTATACGAACTATACTAGATAGCACACAATCACTTAAACAAAGTGTAACAGGCAAGTTCTGGATTTCAGTGGTTTTAACAAGGAAACTAAAAAGGAGCTAAA
>MU767250.1:0-17422 GCA_026770625.1 Nicotiana glauca
GGAATTCCATTCCGACCCTCGGATCAAAATCTCACCTATCAACCGAAATTCGCCAAAATTCAAACTTCGCCAATTAGAGCCTAATTCTACACCGAACCTCCAAATTCAATTCCGATCACACTCCTAAGTCACAAATCACCTCCCGAAGCTAACCGAATCATTAGAAATCACATCCGAGCCCTCTAACTCACAAGTCAACTTCCGGTTGACTTTTCCAAAACAAGACTTCCTTAAAGAGACTAAGTGTCTCATTTTCTACCAAAACCAACCCAAATCAATTCTAACATACCAAACACTGATAACCAAATATGAAGAAGCATGAAATGGGGGAAACAGAGCAGTAATACATGAGACGATGGTTCAGGTCGTCACATCCTCCCCAACTTAAACAAACGCTCGTCCTCAAGCGTACCCAAAGATGTACTAGAAGCAACCCAATAGCTGAATGACCATACCAAGCATATACTCGGGGTGATCCCACGTCACTCTATCTCACATAGGTCCGATAATACAATATAGCTGGAATTTCACAGTCCATCTAAACCATAAACCACCTTGCACTTCCCGAAATCATACACCAGATCAGAACCTTACGTCTATATTCAGAATAAACCCGAACCAACTGTAATAACTCATACTTGCAACTCCAGGTGAGACCATATGATATACTACACAACCCAAAAACTCGAAACAATGGCCTCTATTCACAGCAATTGCCTACAATAACCAAATACCGTTTTTTTTTAGCTAAAGTCTTATTCCAACACTTTCATATACTGCCAAAGGCAACTGAAACACGCGATAAACCGAACCCATCTCTCAAACCAACCATTCATGAATCCATTTCCTTTTTTGACTGATACTACAACAGATTTCCGAGCCAAACCTCGATATTACTTTTATAACAAGCTAAAATCAAATATGTTCGTACTCATTAATGACTCCAATGATCACTTTGACTCCAACACACCACTCTGGTGATATGACACCTAAATACAGGCCTAAGCCACAACTTGCGTAATACACGCACCAATGAGAAGCAGTCTGAACATACTCAAATCATGACAAATGAATCAAACGAAAGAGCTGTACCTCAAGCTCATCAATACCATTACAACACAAGGCTGAGACCCCGTCTCGCATCATAGAATAGAACATATGAATCTGCCCCGAAAGGTCATAACCAATACTCCATATACCGAGCAACACTCGATCACCCTTCCCGCTCGACTTCCTCTATGAATCCTTAATAGAACCGCGCCACATGTGCCCATATCCAACCAATCATAACGCCTCATAGCACAGAAAGCAACTCATAGATCTCCCCAAATCACCAACCAATTCAAGAACAATTGAATCAACGTATCCTTCAACAATACGACTCAGGACTAACCAAGCTAACTCAAGCTAAATACATAGCCACATTGGCCTGCCAACGAACTCAATACCAAGAAGCCTAAAGCTACTCCTCCCACTACTATAACTTCTGCCAAAGCCGTACGATGCGGTGCCCGGCACCAAATAAATACCGAAATCCACAATCTCACCCGGCGACATGCCCGGCCATAAGAAATGCATCAGAGAAGGTCCCTCAATAATGGAACTGAATCAATGGTAGAAACCTCTGCACTAA
The DNA here is from genome assembly GCA_026770625.1 of Nicotiana glauca. NCBI lineage: Eukaryota > Viridiplantae > Streptophyta > Magnoliopsida > Solanales > Solanaceae > Nicotiana > Nicotiana glauca. The sequence goes on from MU767250.1 coordinate 1,634, forward strand.
CCTCCGCCACGAAGGCCCAATTAAGAAAAGCAATCCTTTCTAACCGTACGCTGATCTTTAGAATACCAACCACTCTACTAGAACATAATTCGATGCACCTTGCCATGCAATATGTGGCATTTTCTGACATAGCCCATAACACAATAGTCTAGACAACCCGACACTAAGACAACCGGTCTGAAATCTAATATCATAACCCAAATTTAACATACCAAGCAAAGAAAGATCCACTCGAACCTCCAATTTCCAATAACCGGTAGACGATGTCAATATACACGATCTATAACCACTATATAGTCGGATTATGAGAACTCCTAATCTCCAACTCCATATAACACATGAATCACTACATCTGACCCCACATTCCGCCATATAAATACATATCACACAACCAGTACCCATTCATACCACAAAAGATATTAAAAAATTTCCCTGCGCCATCAACAAACTCAAATATTCACAGTCGATCCAACAAGAAAATGTCGCAATCCTACTGAAGTATCATCAGCTTACATCACCTTACCCTTTTTACTAAACATATACCCCCGTCAAACCACTAGAATAGCAATACCATCTCCTTAATCATCTGAAGATCGATTCTTTACTCACCTGCAGCTGCCCGTGCTGCTCAAGAATTTAATGACTTCCCATTATGAACTGAACCAAAACCATTAGCTCTCGAGATCTTTCTCGTTTCTTTTGGGTTTTCTAAAACCCTAATCTCTAAGACCTTTCGATTTCTTTAGATCTACTTTATATATGTACTTGCTATGAGTGTTTTAAGTGTTCTCTCGAAAGTTTTTCAACTTTCTTTCAAAATGACCCTTTATCTTCTCCGATTAGGATTTTCCTTTAAGTTTTTCTTTTCAAAGATCTCTGATTTTAACGTGTTTGTGATTTTGCTAAGTTTTGCTCATGTTTTCCTTCTATTTGTTTCAGCATGTTAAAACCCTAGTTCCTTTAGTGGTCTCATTCGAGTTCTAAAACTATTTGTTAGATGTGTACTTGTTTGATTAAGTTCAGCGTTCTTATCTGACTTATTTGTTTATCATCTTTTAAACTCGATTATTGTTGAAAACCCAAGGTCTTTGGGTCTAAAACTGATTGTTTGAATGTATACTTGACGCGATTGAAAGTTCTTGTTTCAGACTCTCTTTCTTAGGTGACTTATCTGATTTTTGCTATCTTTCAACTAGACTATGGTTGAAACCCTAATTTCTCAAAAGGGTTTCGCCACTTGTTACTGCAATACCTTTGCTTATTCTGACTCTCCTCTTCACTTTGGCTACTTGTGTGAGCCTTGACTGTCTATTGAATCCTATGCTTATTTCTGCTACAATTGTATATTATTTCTTTTGCCAACGTGTTTGGCCTCGCATGACTGAGGTTTTGTTCACTCTATTTATATACTGCAGTGCAGAAGCATGTTCCTTCCTTGACCGATCTTGATCTTGTGACTGATTTCAAAAGCTTTTCTTATATGAGCCCTAATTTCACTCGTCTGTTTAAAACTAATTGATTCTTTTTCTTTTACTGTGATGTTTTTACCTTGCTGATTTCTTTCCCAAAATAAGTATATTTTTGTACTCAGACTTGATTGTTCACTTCATGCTTTTACTGCCCCTTATATGGCAATAATCAGCCTGCTTCCAAACTGATTTTCTTCCCTTAATTAGACCTGCTTCCACCCGTTAAACAATGATTCCTTAATTAAAGGGGAATCACTTGTGTAATTGATTCTAATAGGTGATTGTTTCTATATTTGTGTTAGGACTTTACTTATTACCTTATTCCTCACATGTTTTCAAATCTATAAATATCCACCTTCTTTTCTTTCAAAGACACGAGCGAACTACCTAAGTTCAGAACACACACACACTTCACTAAAACTCTCTCTTTTATCTGTTGCTATTTGTGCTACTGCTTTGTCTAGCCGGTTGAAAGCCAAGGCTAGGCTGTGGAAATTTGCTTGCTTTTCTTTCTGCGCATTACTTCTTACTGGTATGTCCTAGTTAATCTTCAAGCATCAACAATAACATGTTTCTTTAGCTATTTCCTTCACTCTTGCATGTTCCTGCTTATGCTTATGCAATCAAGTTATATTACTAAGCACGCTGTAATTTGCTTCCCCTATTCTAAATTAATGTTTTCCCTTATGCATGTATTCTATCAGTCACTTGTTATATGATTTGCAGAATTATGAATCCCAAACCCCCATATCCTACTATGTGTTTGTGTGCTCTGGTTATTTTGTGGGCATGCCAACACCATCTATTGCTCTGCATGTCCCAAACTTGACCCCATTTTGGGTGCAATTACTGGTTCTGTGTAATTTAAGTTTTACCACTACTGCTTTTGAATCACCCTTACCCCTTACTATTTTCAACCATTTTTTTTAAATAAAATTTTTGTTTCTGCACTTCCACTACATTCCTAGAACCTAAGTTCTGCCCTATTGTGTGAGCCTTGCCTTGGGACTCTTGAGCTCCCTCTGAACTTGGACACATAAGGGTTGACCCTTCCATACTGCACTCATCTCTATCTGGTTATGCCAACCTGGGTGTAAGCACTGCCCGGGGTCCCTTGAGACCCTTAGGGAACTTTGACACACCTAGGTCTGAGAAAGGCTTTGAAACAAGTGGAATTTGAGGTATTTTGTTCCATAACTCATAGAAGAAGTTAGAATGGGGCTTCTTTTGGTTGTAATTTCTTATTTTTGTACTTCCCTTGTAATTCAGCATTTGATCTGTAATAATTTGTAAACAAATATTGGAGTTGGCTATTGAAAAGGGATGAGTAATTATGTATGTTTAGCTGTTAGGAGGGTAGATAACATGCCTATAGGGTCTGCTGTTTCAAATTATGCATGTTTTAATACTACACTTAGATATCATGCCTATAGGATCTATTTAATAAAGTTCTGCATGTTTTAATTCCACACTTAGATATCCTGCCTATAGGATCTGCTTTCAAATTCTGCATGTTTTAATTCTACACTTAGATATCCTGCCTATAGGATCTGCTTTCAAATTCTGCATATTTTAATTCCACACTTAGAGATCATGCCTATAGGGTCTAATGGCTATAATCGTACATCATGCCCATAAAATTAAAATCAGTTTCTAAACCACATGTCATGTCTGTAGGGTTAATATCAATATAGAAATCATGCCTATAGGAATCTTATTATGATCAAATAAATCTTGCCTACTCCACTTCATTAGATACCTTGCCTATAGGACCAAATCAACTTTAATATTAGATACCATGTTTATAGGAATTAAAATCAGCAACAATAGAGATTATAATTTGAAACCATTTTAGTCAAAAATCAGTTCGACTCGTACTGTTTGGATTAGTTTATACAACTTTCTCCTTTCATTAATGCGAGTTAGAAAGCATGCATATAGGATCACAGTTTCCTCGTTTAAAACTATCACTACCTTGCCACTTTTGAATCAGTAATAGATATCATGATTATAGGGTATCATGAATACACACTTAGGCAAGCCTTAGGTAATAACGATAAAATTGAATCCGTCTTTGTTGAATTAGCAACTGCTAAAACCAGTAGGTAGGCCTGATTCAGACTTCTTATCTGAGTTATGTAATAAATTGGTCTGCTTCAACAACTAAAATTCCCCTGTCTTAGTACTTTAAATTCTAACCCTAAATGTGTTTTAAGTCATGCAATTTGTGTGCTTTACTTGATGAGGTATATATGAGCCTCTTAGTTGTTTACATGTCTCCCATGATATGCAGTCCTATGTGTTTTGAATGTCTCCTTAGTCTTTTTACCTTTAAAACTCAAGAGTCAGCCTAAAATCCTCCCGCTTATGGGAATAGTAGTCCTAAATCCTCCGGGACTGATAGGAATGGGACGGGTAATAATATGCAATAGAGGTCGAGACTAATCCGCGCTTTAATACCTTAACGAGGTGGGAATGGTAGATATGAATATGATGATCGGTATGCTAATACCACGTGTAGCCCCTCTTTTGTGGAGTGATTACCGGGTATTGCATTGATGTGATCCATATTATAAATAAGCCTAGGATCCCCCCTTTTTATATTCGTTAGTATGCTTTGTTATAATTCTTTCAAACTTTGTTTTATTTTTATCATTTCCAAACGCATGTGTATTTAAAATCCCCTCTTATTTGAGCCCTATTTTCTTACTTGTTAATTGCACAAATTCACAAAGAACAATCTAGCCGGGAACCATACTAGTGGATCTTGAGGGGTGCCTAACACCTTCCCCTTAGGATAATTTCAAGCCCTTACCCTATCTCTGGTTATAAAATGTAGTTATAGTTGAACCCCATAGTTGCCCTAACGCACCTTAAAACCGTTAGGTGGCAACTTTTTAAAAAATGCAAACCCCTTTCCCAGAAAGAAAGAGTTGTCCCAATCAAATGTCATAAACCCGATTTCGCAAGAAAAAGGGGACGCGACAGTATGGCGACTCTACTGAGGATTTTTCAAGCTTTTACCATTGCAGACTGTTCTTGTGAATTTGTACCTCTCTCTATGTGCAATTATTTGTTTAATTCCTTTAAGCATTTAATTTCTTCTTTAAAAAAAATGAAACTGACATATCTTCCCTGTTTTCTTTCCTTTACTGCTTTAAATTAATGAAACTGTTGTATTTATCGCTTTATTAATGTGCAAATACATGCCAACATGCTTTTAATTATTGTATAATCATGCTCAACATCATACTCCACTCGTGCCAAAATAAATACTATAACAACACCTATAATGAGTGGTTTCACTCTTCCTATATCATTACCCCCTAAATTCGGAAAGGCATATTTGAGGTAAAACTAGTCGATCAGCGGTGCAGTCGACAGTTCCGAGCCTTCCCCCTTGAGTTGTTCGCTCAAGGGTACCAGTCTAAAACCCCATAAACCTTACTCTGTTTAAATTGTACATGCATCATGGTCAAACCTAGGCGGATCAGTTATGTTGTCCACATAATGATCATTTAAGATAGCCTTGTCCAAAGTCCACTGGGTTTCCCTAAACCCTAACGGACGTCGCCACATTCTGTGCATTTATTTGGAGAACTATATACTTCTTGCTAATTGTTGATATTAAATAGTCGAGTCCTGGTGGGGGTAGGGTCTAACCTTATTTGCCTTATAGAAATACGAGGCACGAGGTCCCCAGATTCGGTATGGTCACCAACATCCACCCAAGGTTGCTAAGCTGGTGGAAAGATTTGCACTCTAGTGATTAGAATATCGTCAAAAAATATCTAGGAAATCTACCCTCCATCCTGGAAATCCAACCCAATAACATGATCATAGAGGCTGCCACATTGTTTTTGGATTGCGAAAGAGCCGTATTCCTCTTTGGGGGTATTGAAATAACACCTTTGCTGGAGGAAATAGGAGGATTGGCTGGCCTAGTATGGGAAACTCCGGGCTTGCTAATTCCTGAGAATCACAAAGGTAGAGGCTTCCTTAAAATGATGGGTTTGAAGAAGAATCCGGAATTGACATGCTTGAAGGATTCAATCCCTTTTGACTACTCGTATAAATGGTACAGTCACAGCAAATCTTACCGCACCTACTCTGGCGAGTTTGCCATCACATCCTTGGGACACGTCCACTGCAGGGTTTTCATTTTCATATTTTGCTTCCTGGGTCTGACTGTATTTTTGATGAAGAAAGGTAGAATTCATATTAGGCTAGCTATGGTAACCAAAACCCTGATGGAGGGCATTGGTGGGCAGGCATTTAGTATTGTACCTATGATTGTTGCAGACACCATCCAGTAGGGACCGAGATGATCACATCGCTTTCCACTATCCAAATCAAATGAATTACATCCCCGACATGTTCGCCCAGCTCGAAGATGCTAAAAGGTGGGTGGAGATGTTTGGTAATCTGATCGAGGAACAAGTTCAATGGATGTTCGAATGGTTTCCGACGGAGGAGTTCATCGTCCGATCTAGGGACGCACCTTTCCTAATACTAATTGGCCTAAAGGGGCACCTACCCGTACATCCCGCTGCGAGTTATGAGGCAAGCTAGTAGGAAGCAGGTCATATCCACGGTCGACAAGATGAGCCACTTTCGAGCCGACTTCCAAGGCGATGATAGTCTCTACAAGTGCCAAGGCCAACACATGTGGCATAGCAAGATCATAATGGGTAAAGACACCATAGAGCCAAACAGATACCACGCTAATTGTACTCATTTCTATTCAGGTTGGTTGGAAGATAATCATGATGGTTTGGGCCAGCCGCGATTTGTTCTAGGCCACAGGATTATAGATGAAAAGGCTGTGGCGCAAGTCAAGTACAACCAGTTGCGCAAAAGGATCCGCGAGTGCAAAAGTGAACATCATGAAATACAAGAATCCAACCAAAAGATAATCGAGGAATGGAGAGATATGGCTACCAACGCCAACAAAAGACTGGGATACCTGGAGCAAGGCATAGTGGAGATAGAGAGAAAGTTTCTCAAAAAGGCCGAGGATTGTCAAGAGGCTAAAGGGGCTGAAGGCGGATATCTAGCCAGAGCATACCTGTTGCTGGGACTTCGTGAGTTGCGGAAGCTGTTCGAAGGAGCCAAGGATGCCGAATCTGGGGAAGGTTCTTCTGGGACTAAGTAGATAGGAATTTATCTTTGCTTAAAGTGTAACAAGTCCAATGGCCATTAGTAACTTTTATTTCTTGTTTATTTAATGTCGATTTAGGATTCATCTTATCTTTATCAATAAAATGAGGCATTTAGCATTCGAAGTTCTCCAAATCAATTTGTTGCTAGGCCTACCTCGGGCACAATGAGGTTCCCAAATTAGGGCACGGTTTACATTCCTGCACTACGTGTTTAAATCTTGCAACACTTTTTATGATCGTCACTAACTTGTTTACCTTTTTGTTTTATTTTTGTTTGTTTGTTATTCCCCTCCCCAAAGGTTAGTTTGTGTACTCTGGCAACATCATCTTATTCCACAAGATCCAAGGGCCCTCCACCCACTCCCCCTCTTAGTTCTGTTTAGAACAAACAAAGGAAAAATGGAAGATTTGAAAATCAGAAAGGAGAACAAAACGGTAGAGGCCACTGATGGCCATGGTATTTAGGTTCCCAATGAAAATGTGTCACAACTTGAGCAAAGGTTATTGAAGTTTCAAGAAAAGCTTGATCAGGTTCGGAATCTGGCCAACCTATCCTTCTCCCTCAGCACCCCAGACACCAAATTCCCCAACGTTCAAAATCCCACACCTCCACAAAAGCAACCAAATCATCTCACTATTGTAGCAAAGAACCAATACAACACTTGCCACACTCCAAACAACAATCCGTTACTCATCCCCGAACCAAAAAATCCCGCAAATGACCATTTCCACACCCACACACTAAGCCACCACTATAGCTTCATCTACATAGAGACCATACCACTCTCCACCCAACCTATATCTTGCACCCCTGAGTTTGACGAAAAGGATTTACTCATCAGAAACTTGGTTGAAGAGCTTAAGAAACTAACCAGCCAAATCTAAGGCGTTGAAGGAAGTAAATGGATCGAAGGTTTGAAATATGAAGATCTTTGCATACAACTAGATGTTGAACTACCAGAGTGGTACAAATCTCCCAAGTTTGAGATGTTTCACGGTACAGGTGATCCAAGGGTCCATCTGAGAACATACTGTGACAAGCTGGTTGGGGTAGGAAAAGATGAAAGGATCCGCATGAAGCTATTCATGAGGAGTTTGAAAGGAGATGCACTATCTTGGTACATCGGCCAAGATCCTAAGAAATGGTTGATCTGGGTAGGTATGACATCTGATTTTATGGACAGGTTCAAGTTTAACATAGAGTACGCGCCGGTCGTGTTCAATATCCAGAATCTAAAGAAGAAGCCCACGGAGATATTACACGAGTATGCTACTCGCTGGAGGTCTGAAGCTGCTAAGGTCAGACCCGGCATAGAAGAAGAACAAATGAACAAGTTCTTTGTCTAGGCTCAAGACCTGCAATACTATGAACGGTTGGTGATGATTGAGAATCATAAGTTTTCTGACATTATCAAGCTGAGGGAACAAATTGAAGAATGTATTAAGAGCGGTATGGTTACAAACTTCGAAGCCTTGTAAGCCACAAATAAGGCCTTACAGTCTGGTGGTGCGTCTAAGAAGAGGGACGCAGTGGTCGAGATGGTTGCACAAAGGACCAAGTATCCTCTCAAATACCAAACCTACCTAATACCTCCACTCACTTATCAGTCAGTCCAAATTACCAATCACCCTCCTACCAAGCTCCACCATCAATTTATCAGTCACCTCCACCTTCCACATATCAGCCTACCTCGTCCGGATACTCCCAGCCTGCACATATCTACCAAACTTACAATACCCAACCATCTCATTACCAATCACCCCCCGCACGCCAAAAGTGCCCTAGGACCCGACCTAATTTTGATTGGAGGCCTCCAAAACAATACACAGCCATCGCCGAACCCATTGATTAGCTATATGAGAGACTCAAATCTGCCGGTTACGTCACCCCCATCCCTGCTACAACCCCTAAGAATCCTTCTTAGTGGATTAACCCAAACAAATCTTGTGCATACCACTCCGGCATGAAGGGACATACCATCGATGAGTGTCGCTCTTTAAAAGACAAGATATAGTCCCTGATTGATAACAAAGTCATCGTAGCAAAGGAAGCCGCTCCAAACATCTGCAATAACCCTCTACCAGACCATAAAGGCGGGGGGTATTCACATGATTGAAGTAGAGGATGCTTGGGATCCCAAGGGATCCATCGGGTTGATTGCAGAAGGCGCTGATCCAAAGAAGCCAGCAGTTACCCTCAACCCCATCATAGTCCAGATCCAACCGTCTGAGGTCACTGAGGTAGATGTGTCTATCCCTCTTGAGTTTGAAGCAGTGCCATCAACAAAGGCACCAGCACCATTTGAGGTTACAGCTTTGCCACCTAAAGAATATATCCCATTCGAAGTAAAGGTGGCCGCACCGATTCCACTGTAAATGTCCACCATGCCATCATCCCATAAAAAATATATACCTTAGGATTATACAACCGAGGCTAGGAGGAAAGGCAAAGTCAGGTTCGAAGAGACTTTTGCAGCGCAAGGTATGACAAGAACTGGGAGATACTATACCCTGGAACACCTAGGTGAGTCAAGAAAGCAGGCCTCCAACCGGCCACTCATCATTGAAACAGGTCCAGATGACCTTTGGAGGAAGATACATGCCAAGGAGTATTCGGTCATCGACCAGCTAAACAAAACATCATCACAGATATCCATCCTCTTGTTGCTGTAGAATTCTTAGACACACAAAAAGCGCGCTCTATTGAAGTTGCTGAGTGAAGCGTACGTGCCAAATAACATCACTGGAGGGGAAATGGTTAATATGGTGGGACAAGTATTAGAAAGCCATAAAATCATCTTCTATGAGGACGAGCTTCCACCTGAAAGGCTGGGACACAACAAAGCCTTGCATATCACCGTGCAATGCGAAGATTACTTCATCACTAGGATCCTAATCGATGGGGGTTCCATCCTTAATATATGTCCGTTGATAACACTCAAGAAGTTGGGTAAAGGACTGCATAAGATAAAAGAAGGAGCAATCAACGTGAAAGCTTTTGACGAGTCTCAGAGGTCCACCATCGGTGAGATTAGCCTCTGTCTACAGATGGGGCCAACCTGGTTCGAGGTCGACTTTCAAGTGATAGATGTGCCAGCGTCCTACAACCTGCTGCTAGGACGGCCATGGATTCATGCTTCTAGGGCTGTAGTTTCAACAATGCATCAGGGGGTGAAATTCGAATGGAATCACCAGGAAGTGATCATTCACAACGATGGTAGCAACCCTATATACAGTCGCCAGACCATTCAGGCAATCGGAGGAAGAAGAAAGCTAGGTGGAGAAACCTACCACCACATCGAGCGGGTCAATGCTATCGATAAAGACAAGTGGTAGGATAGCAAGATCAAGAGCATATTGAATTGGAGTCGGTACGAACCTGGTAAAAGACTCGGCAAGAACCTCCAAGGGATCTTTAAACCTATAAAACTCAAGAAACACGGCACCACCTTCGGTCTGGGATATGAATACACTTGGGAGGAGTTCAATAGTTGGTCGCCATCATGGCGCGGTCCTTACTACCCAGTAGAGCAACCGATAATGCACCTGGAGCAGACTTTCAAATAGGCTGACGCCATCTATGGGACAGATGAAGAAGAAGCACTCGCGGCAGTGAAAAACTTGTTTCTAGAGAATAATGATATGGATTGTTATGTTATTCTCGAGGAGGAGGGGGTGGAAGGTCCTTCCATACAAGCTGTGAGTAGAGGGGCATACCTCAACAATTGGACCATCATGTCTACCAAACTTACAATACCCAACCATCTCATTACCAATCACCCCCCGCACGCCAAAAGTTCCCTAGGACCCGACCTAATTTTGATCAGAGGCCTCCAAAACAATACACAGCCATCGCCGAACCCATTGATAAGCTATATGAGAGACTCAAAGCCACCGGTTACGTCACCCCGATCCCTGCTACAACCCCTGAGAATCCTTCTCACTGGATTAACCCAAACAAATCTTGTGTATACCACTCCGGCATGAAGGGACATACCATCGATGAATGTCGCTCTTTAAAAGACAAGATATAGTCCCTAATTGATAACAAAGTCATCATAGCAAAGGAAGCCGCTCCGAACATCTACAAAAACCCTCTACCAGACCATAAAGGCGGGGGGTATTCACATGATTGAAGTAGAGGATGATTGGGATCCCGAGGGATCCATTGGGTTGATTGCGGAAGGCGATGATCCAAAGAAGCCAGCAGTTACCCTCAACCCCATCATAATCCAGATCTAACCGTCTGAGGTCACTGAGGTAGATGTGTCTATCCCTCTTGAGTTTGAAGTAGCGCCATCAACAAAAGGCACCAACACCATTTGAGGTTACAGTTTTGCCACCTAAAGAATATATCCCATTCGAAGTAAAGGTGGTCGCACCGATTCCAGTGGCAATGTCCACCATGCCATCATCCCATAAAAAAATATATACCTTGGGATTATACAACTGAGGCTAGGAGGAAAGGTAAAGTCAGGTTCGAAGAGACTTTTACAGCGCAAGGTATGACAAGAACTGGGAGAGTCTATACCCTAGAACACCTAGGTGAGTCAAGAAAGCAGGCCTCCAACCAGCCACTCATCATTGAAACAGGTTCAGATGACCTTTGGAGGAAGATACATGCCAAGGAGTATTCGGTCATCGACCAGCTAAACAAAACATCGTCACAGATATCCATCCTCTTGTTGCTGCAGAATTCTAAGACACACAAAAAGCACTCTATTGAAGGTGCTGAGTGAAGCGTACGTGCCAAATAACATCACTGGAGGGCAAATGGCTAATATGGTGGGACAAGTATTAGAAAGCCATAAAATCATCTTCTATGAGGACGAGCTTCCACTTGAAAGGTTGGGCACAACAAAGCCTTGCATATCACCGTGCAATGCGAAGGTTACTTAATCACTAGGATCCTAATCGATGGGGGTTCCAGCCTTAATATATGTCCGTTGATAACACTCAATAAGTTGGGTAAAGGACTACATGAGATAAAAGAAGGAGCAATCAGCGTGAAAGCTTTTAATGGGTAGGTCCACCATCGATGAGATTAGCCTCTGTCTGCAGATGGGGCCAACCTGGTTCAAGGTCGACTTTCAAGTGATAGATGTGCCAGCGTCCTACAACCTACTGCTAGGACGACCATGGATTCATGCTGCTGGGGCTGTATTTTCAACACTGCATCAGGGGTGAAATTCGAATGGAATCACCAGGAAGTGATCATTCACAGCGACGGTAGCAACCCTATATACAGTCGCCAGACCATTTCGACAATCAAAGGAAAAAGAAAGCTAGGTGGAGAAACCTACCACCACATCGAGCGGGTCAATGCTATCGATAAAGACAAGTGGTGGGATAGCAAGATCGAGATCATATTGAATTGGAGTGGGTACGAACCTGGTAAAAGACTCGGTAAGAACCTCTAAGGGATCTCTAAACCTATAAAACTCAAGAAACATGACACCACCTTAGGTCTGGGATATGAATACACTTGGGAGGAGTTCAATAGTTGGTCGCCACCATGGCGCGGTCCTTACTACCCACTAGAGCAATCGATACTACACCTGGAGCAGACTTTCAAACAGGCTGACGCCATCTATGGGACAGATGAAGAAGAAGCACTCACGGCAGTGAAAAACTTGTTTCTAGAGGATAATAATATGGATTGTTGTGTTATTCTCGAGGAGGAGGGGGAGGAAGGTCCTTCCATACAAGCTGTGAGTAGCGGGGAATACCTCAACAATTGGACCATCAGGACCACTAGAGCCCGACGAGCCTCGGGGTAGCAAGGCTAAAACAAGCATTATTCCCTGTTTTATTTACTAAATGATTTTCTTTTCGAGTTTTTCAATTTCCACAATAAGATCTTCAATGTTCGAAATAATTATTCAATTTATCAAAAGTGTGGTTGATTTTCCAGTGAATTAATATTTATTTCTATCATTTTCCCCCCTTACTTTACCCATACAACATTACTATTACTTATCTTGATGAACCAATGACTGTGACATGCAATGAGACAACGCAACAAACGGAACTTTGAGAATAGACCTAAGTCCAACCTGGAAGAAACAGAAATTGTTAACTTGGGAGATAAAGAAAATGTCAAGGAAACACGAATCAGCGTTCACTTATCGCCATCAGAAAAGAAGGAATACACCAAATTTCTAAAGGAATATGAGGACATATTCTCATGGTCGTATGATGACATGACTGGTCTGAGTACATCTATTGTGGCCCATAAATTTCCAACTGATCCGACATGTCCGCCGGTAAAGCAAAAGCTCAGGAAGTTCAAGCCTGATATGAGTTTGAAAATCAAGGAAAAAATCACTAAGCAAGTCAAAGCTAAGGTTCTCGGGTGGTGGAATACCCGACATGGTTAGCCAACATCGTGCCAGTGCCAAAGAAGGACGGGAAGGTTAAAGTCTATGTCGACTGCCGGGATATCAACTGGGCCAGTCCAAAAGACAACTTCTCTTTACCGAATATACACATCTTAATTGACAATTGCGCCAAGCATGAGTTTCAATCATTTGTAGATTGTTTCGCTGGTTATCATCAAATACGGATGGATAAGGAAGATGCTGAGAAAACAACTTTCATTATGCCGTGGGGAGTGTATTGTTACAAGATGATGTCATTCAGCCTGAAGAATGTAGGGGCCACCTACATGATGGCCATGACTGCCATTTTTTATGATATGATACACACAGAGATTGAGGTATATGTGGATGATGTTATCATGAAGTCCAAGAAGGCCACTGATCACTAGAAGATTTGAGGAAGTTCTTCAATAGATTGCGAAGGTACAACCTGAAACTGAATCCTGCAAAGTGTGCATTTGGGGTTCCTGCCGGAACGTTGCTCGGGTTTATTGTGAGCCGCTGAGGAATAGAAATGGATCCATCAAAGGTCAAATCCATTCAAGAACTGCCACCACCAAAGAAAAAGAAGGATGTGATGAGTTTCCTGGGAAGGTTGAACTACATCAGCCGATTCATAGCGCAATCTACAGTTATCTGCGAACTAAACTTTAAAACGCTAAAGAAGGACGCCGCTACAAAATGGACCGATGACTGCCAAAAGGCCTTCAATAGAATCAAAGAGTACCTGTCAACACCACCAGTCCTAGTTCCTCCCGAGCCAGGTATACCCTTGCTGCTCTACCTTGTAGTGTTAGATGGAGCTTTCGGCTGCGTTTTGGGGCAACATAATGAAACTGGGAGAAAGGAACAAGCTATTTATGATCTCAGCAAGAAGTTCACTTCGTACGAAGCTCGGTATTCTCTTTTGGAACGTACCTACTGTGCTTTGACTTATGTAGCTCAGAAGATGAGACATTACTTTTGTGCCTATACCATGTATCTCATATCAAGGATGGATCCTTTGAAGTACATCTTTTAGAAGCCCATGCCCACTAGCAAGCTATCCAAGTGGCAAATCCTATTGAGTGAATTCGACATTGTTTACGTAACTCAGAAGGCGGTTAAAGGACAAGAACTGGTAGACCACCTTGCTGAAAACCCCATGGATGGAGAATATGAACCTTTAAAAATATATTTTCCCAATGAAGAGGTATCATTCATAGGAAAAGACATTGCAAAATCCTATGATGGTTGGAGAAGGTTCTTCGATGGAGCAGCAAACTTCAAAGGAGTTGTCATATGAGCGGTCTTAGTATTAAAAATCGGTCAGCATTATCCAGTGTCTGCCAAACTCAGATTCCCCTGCACCAACAGTATGGCCGAGTATGAAGCCTGCATCTGAGGGCTCAAGATATCTATTGACATGAACGTATAAGAGTTGCTAGTGATCGAAGATTCAGATTTACTCATACATCATGAACGAGAAGAACAGGCAACCAAGAACTCCAAGATACCCCCGTATATGCATCATGTACAATTATTGAGAAAGAGGTTCATAAAGACAGAATTCCAACACGTTCCCAGTCCAGAATGAGTACGCCGATGCATTAGCCACCCTATAATCTATGATATAGCATCCGAACAAGAATTTTATTGATCACATTCCGCTGAAAATTCACAATCAACCAGCTTATTGTGCCCATGTTAAAGAGGAAGCAGATGAAAAGCCTTGGTTTCATGATATCAAGGAATATCTGGCAAAAGGAGAGTACCCGGAGTTTGCCAATCATACTTAGAAATGCACACTGCGGAGATTGTCCAACAACTTCTTTCACAGTGGAGGAATCCTGTATAGGAGGACTCCTGATTTGGGACTATTAAGAGTTGTCGACGCAAAGGAAGATCCAAGCTACTAGAGGAAATTCATGCAAGGACATGTGGTCCACATATGAACGGTTTTGTCTTAGTAAAGAAGATACTCCGGGCTGGTTACTTTTGGATGACTATGGAAACAGGCTGCATCCACTATGTCCAGAAATGCCATCGCTGCCAGATATATACAGACATAATAAAGGTACCTCCGAGCGAGCTCAATACAACAAGCTTACCATGGCGTTTGCCGCCTGAGGAATGGACGTCGTTGGACCAATTTAGCCTGCCGCTTCCAACGGACACAAGTTTATCTTAGTGGCAATTGACTATTTCACCAAGTGGGTCGAAACAACGTCTTACAAAGCAGCGACTAAGAATGTTGTGACAACCTTTGTCCGAGACCTCATTATTTGTCGATTCGGTATTCCTGAGTCAATCATTACTGATAATGGCTCCAATCTCAACAACGACTTGATGAAAACCATGTGTGAAACCTTTAAGATTAGACACAAGAATTCCACAGCCTACAGGCATCAAATAAATGGAGCCGTAGAAGCCGCCAATAAGAATATCAATAAAATATTGAGGAAAATGATAGAGAAGCATAAACAATGGAACAAGAAGTTATCATTTGCTCTATTAGGGTATTGCACCACAGTCTGCACATCAACCAGGGCAACCCCCTATATGTTGGTTTATGGTACAGAAGCCGTCATTCCCGCCGAAATGGAAATTCCTTCCCTAAGGATCATACAGGAGGCTCAGCTCAATGATGCAGAATATGTGAAGAGTCGTGTTGCGACCAAAACACTCACGCAAGTGTACGCGATCGACAAGTAATATAGTAGTAAGTAAAGTATCGTTCCCACGAGGAATTGTGATTAACTTCTCGACTGATGTAGACTTAAACAATTATCAATTCAA
>MU767250.1:21896-35938 GCA_026770625.1 Nicotiana glauca
AATCCTTAAGTTGGAAACTCTTCCTGCAAGGCATAAATCATGAATTTAGTATAATTCATAATCATTTAAGCTCAAACATTTGTAAAATGCAGTAATTAAAGTGTTGTTACAACGACTAAAACACGAGTTTTTAGCCTATGATCAAGTCGTTACGAGCAGCTAGATCTTATAGATAGAAAGAGAATGAATGCAGTTTGCCATGGTCAAATCTATTAAAACAGAATGTCCAGAGCCTTCAACAAGAGAGTCAAGCCGAGACAATTCGCACCAGGGCAGCTGGTATTAAAGAAATTTTTTCCGCATCAGGATGAAGCCAAAGGGAAGTTCTCTCCCAATTGGCAGGGTCTATACATGGTTTACTGGGCTTTGATAAGAGGAGCCCTCACACTTATAGAAATGGACGGAGAAGTCTAACCAAAGCCGATAAATTCTGATGCAGTCAAGCGTTACTATGTGTAATCTTTGTGTTTTCCCTATATGATGTAAATTGAACTACGCCTGACCTGATTCCCATTTAAGAGGGGATACATAGGAATCCCTATGGGTTTGGTCACAATACAATAAAATTTTCATTTCCCCTCTGAAATTGGAAACTGGGGCAAAATTTTGAGGAGGACCCTCAAAATTCCGAAGTAACTTCAGCCGATCGCCGCACAAACAGCAGTCAGAAGCATCAACCCAGCAAACTGTGGCAGAATTTTGAGGAGGACCCTTAAAATTCCGTAGCGAGAGATGTTGCAATTGCATCACAGTCGGTGGTTTATCTAAAAACTATTTTTTTATTATTATACATTTATGTCACACTTTTACAAAATCATGCATGTCTACTATTGAAACTGCTTTGTTTAGCAACACTACCCCGATGATACCGACTGTATTGCCAGATCAAAGGCCGAACAAGTCAAGCAAAGCTCGCGGGAATACGAACTAACCGTCCCCTTTACAAAACTCACAATTTTTCTTTGTATGTAGGCACAAGGATTGCAAATCATTGAAACATATTGCACACTCATGAAACAAACATCATTCACGAATACGATTCTTCAAATCATTGCACTTACCAACATATTCTATCAGCACGCGCCCGTAAGGTCCCGTATGTCATAATGCTCATAGTAAGAACCACGCCGCGATATGCTATCAGCTAAGAAACTCTACTATCATTTGATATTTTATTTTTTCCTTGCATAAGGCTACCATTCTGCCTTCCAACTTGCATAAGGCTTCCATTCTGCCTTCGGAGGTTAAGTTCTACCTCTATCTACATCTGCATTGCATAAGGCTACCATTATGCCTTCCAACTTGCATAAGGCTACCATTCTACCTTCCAACTTGCATAACGCTACCATTCTGCCTTCCGAGGTTAAGCTCTACCTCTATCTGCATCTGCATTGCATAAGGCTTCCATTCTGCCTTCCAACATGCATAAGGCTACCATTCTGCCTTCCGAGACTAAGTGATGTCTCTATCCACATTGCACGACTGAAATATCTCCACATCCCACGACTGAAAGATTGCCACATTGCACGGCTTAAAGATCGCCACATTGCACGACTGAAAGATTGCCACATGCTACTACATCCTTCATGGGCTAAAATATCGCCAACGTATCCAAAGGCATCATCGTTTAGAGGCACCATTCTTATAGCCCGAGAACACTATGTCATGGCCTGAGGATCCCTTTCAATCTTTTGCACATCATTATTCAAAGGCGTCATGGTTCGGAGGCACAATTCTCATAGCCTGAGAGTATTATTTCATGGCATGCAAATCCTTTATTATACGCTTCATGTCCTAGGACATCATGGTCTAAAGACGTCATCATAACTGTTCAAAGACAACATTCATGGTCCAACGAGAATTTGCGTCATGTCTAAATTTATGCACGATATAAGCTTGTATTACTTATTTGCAGGTAAATCGGCAAGCTACAGCCATCCTGGCAGGAACGTTTCCGCTCCAATGCCCACAGGCGTACTATTCACGTAAGCCTTTCACCCACCCAGTCCGAAATATTGCATCTCTTCTTGGAAAGTACCCGTCGGCATACTCCATCGACAGATCCTAAACTACATGCGGCCTGATTCATGTAAAACCATGGATATTTAGGCAACTTAGAAGCTAGAGTGCAGCCTAAACCTCTTCAAACCGTTTCACTTGGTCCAAATTGGCCATCATATCTTTACCCGAAAACTCTTTCATCCTTCCCGGGTAAAGATGTGCAGCTGTTGACACCCAATTTTTTCCTATATATTTTTTTATATGCAAAATACCTTTAAAATAGCATATGTATGCATATATAAGTATTATTTTTCTTAATTTTTAAAGGTTCTTAAATCAATTTATTTCCCTATTTCATCCATAAAAACCCTAATAATAATTTCCAAAATTATTATTTTTGGTAATTCATTTATTGGATTTTCACATTTATGCTAAAATATAGAGGGGTTGCTCTGATGGTAAGCAACCTCCACTTCCAACCAAGAGGTTGTGAGTTCGAGTCTCCCCAAGAGCAAGGTGGAAAGTTCTTGGAGGGAAGGATGTAGGGGGTTTATTTGGAAACAACCTCTCTACCTCAGGGTAGGGGTAAGGTCTGCGTGCACACTATCCTCCCCAGACCCTATTAAGTGGGATTATACTGAGTTGTTGTTGTTGTTTTTTTTGCTGAAATATAGATAAGATGATTTTTCCATATTTTTACAAATTTATTTAGTATTTTTAAAGTTAAATTGCATATAATTGCAATATTAGCCTCTTTCAGGATTTAATTGCGTTTATATTCATAAAAATTAAGTCCAATATTTTTAATTGATAATTATATGTTATAAATCATTTTAGTACTTTCAATTTATTCCCAGAAATCAATTTACTATTTTTATAATTTTAAATAGGAAAAAATGGCTATTTAAAATTGCAATTTCAGCCTAAAATTGGGCCCAAATCAGACCCAATTTCCCAACCCAATTCCATCTCAAACCCGACCCCCTAACCCAATTTACATGACCCAACCTGATCCCCCACCTAACCCCTTTAATCCTATCCTTTGATCATTTAGATCAAAGCTCCTATACACTATTTTCTTAATTAATCCCAAACGACCCAAAAACTCTATCATTTGATACAATCCGCCGCCCTTGAATCCTAAGAGTCAGCTTGAAATCCTCCCGCTTATAGGAATAGTAATCTTAAATCCTCCAGGACTGATAGTAATGGGACGGATAATAGCATGCAATAGAGATCGAGACCAATCCGCGCTTTAATACCTTAATGGGATGTGAATGGTGGATATGGATATGATGACCGGTGCGCTAATACCACGTGTAGCCCCTCTTTTGAAGAGTGATTACCGGGTATTTCATTGATGTGGTCCATATTATAAATAAACCTAGAACCCCCCTTTTTATATTCGTTACTATGCTTAGTTATAATTCTTTCAAACTTTGTTTTATTTTTATCATTTCCAAATGCATGTGTATTTAAAATCCACTCTTATTTGAGCCCTATTTGCTTACTTGTTAATTGCACAAATTCACAAAGAACCATCTGGTCGGGAACCACACTAGTGAATCCTGAGGGGTGCCTAACACCTTCCCCTTGGGATAATTTCAAGTCGTTACCCTATCTCTGGTCATATAATGTAGTTATAGTTGAACCTCATAGGTTCCCTACGGCACCTTAAAACCGTTAGGTGGCGACTCTTCAAAATTGCAAACCCCTTTCCCAAAAAGAAAGAGTTGTCCTAACCAAATGGCATAAACTCGATTTTGCGAGAAAAAGGGGGCGCGACACCACACCCACGTGTCATATAAATTCACCTAAATATTCTCTAGCGATCGTGAGCACTTTAGGTGTAATAATTCTCTTCCAAGCAAACACAATAATTTACTAGACGTATTCTTCCAAACTAGGCTAGCAGTTACTAGTTTATCGCACTAAAGTTTCGTTATTCATATTCCCACATTTAAACCCTCAGTATTGATTCCTCATATATGTTAGGAGTGATGTTGGTCAACAAATACCTAAATATGTATCATTTTCCAAGCAATACACGCTAAATAGGCACAGTAAATTAAGGGCTCTTTAACCAACAAGAATAATAATATAGTTGAACAAGTAGATAAAAGTAAATGGCGAATTTATATTCACCGCAACGGAAAAATCATCTTTCAATTGGTTCCATCAAACCCTAGGTGGGAATTTAGCTAATCATCCTTCAATTGGTTCCATAAAACCCTAGTTGGGAATTTAGCTACTCATAAGCGTTTGCACAAATACAAGATTAGAATTCATAACAATGGAAAATTAGGACAAAAAAGGAAAAGCGTGAAGTTGAATCCTTCTCCTTGCTCCAAGCGTGTTTTTGCCTGTCTAAAGTCTTCTCTCCCTCCAGAGTAGTGTCTCTTTTTTCAAAATCACATTTTAGGATGTATTTATAGTGACTAGGGTTTGTATGGGGCAGATTTCCCCTCTACTATTTCGGCTAGGAGAAGTTGATTTTTTTTCCTGCTCTGGTCCCGGTCTGGCGAAGTGAACCTCGCTTCGCTGTCCAGGATTTTTTCTAGTTTCTTCCGCTCCGATCCCGGTCTGGAAAAGTGATCCTCGCTTTGTTGTCCGGGACTTTTCTCTTCAGCTCTTTTTTTTAAATCAAATTTTCTCCTATTGATCTTTTTCCCTATAAGTTTGTTTCTACACATATGAAATATGTAATGAGCATATTTTTACTTCAAAAGAGGTATGTACTCCCGCAACAATAATTAACATACAAACACAATCAAAACATGCACTTTTCATCCTTTATCACCATCCCATACTTAAACTCTTGCTCGTCCTCGAACAACTTAAAATTAAGCACATAAGCAAGAAACACATTCCGAAACATACTTGTTGATACCCAATTTTTCCCTCATATATTTTAAATATGCATATATATTTTCAAAATAGTGCACATGCATTATTATTTGATTTACAAACATGTTTTATAATTTTCTATGATTTTAAAGGCTTTAAATCAATTTATTTTCGAATTTTTTATTGTACAAATATCCAATAATTATCTCTCAAATTATTTTATGATGATTTAATCATCTAAATTCATCATTTATGCCCATATAGTTTTTAAATATTTTAACTACATTTTTATAATTAAATTTGCATTTTAGCCCTTCCCCTCAAGGTAATTTTGAGCCCTTACCCAATCTCTTGTGACGTAAACTGGTACAGCATGAGTTATCCGCTCTAGGCGCCCTAACGCACCTTAATCCGTTAGGTGGCGACTCTTTCAATTCCAGTTCCCCACCCTCTCTAAAAGGAGTTGTTGAAATGTCGAAACCCCATTTCGCGATAAAAAGGGTGCGCAACAGCATGACGACTCCGTTGGGGATATCTTTAGGCTCTTACCATAATAAAATTATTTTTGAATTAGTCTTTAAGCATGTCTTTATTATTCCGTTAATACTTGCACACCCATTCCCCTTCCCACTCTATGTGAATTTATTTGCCTATTTTCATTCATCCATGATTTCTCTTCCTTGTTTTATCACGTTTTACTATGGAAACTGACGTGTCTCCTTGTTTTTATTTCTTAAATATCTTTACCATTATTAAATACAACATTTTATCATTATACATCGTGCAAATACTTGACAACATGTTATTTTCTTCTGCATAACTTCATGCTCAATATCATATTCCGCTCGTGCGTACTAATACTATAGCGATGCTTGATGAGTGTCCGCGATCTTCCTAAAATCATCCTTTAAATTTGAAAAGGCTTATTTGCGGTAAAACTAGTCGATCAGCGGTGCAGTCGACGGTTCCGTGCCTTTCCGTCTCAAGTTGTCCGCTTGAGGGTACCGGTCTAGACTTCTATAGAAACCTTACTATGATAATAATTGTACTCGCATCATGATCAAACCTAGCTTGGGTTAATATGTTATCCGCATAATAACCCCCCTAAGAAAGCCTTGTGTAAAGTCCACTGGGATTTTTATAATTCCAACGGGCGCAACCACGATATGTGCATTATTTGGAGAGATAAATGCCAACATGCTAATCGTTAATGTATAAGTAGTCGAATCCAGAGGGGGCAAGGGTCTAACCCTGTTTATTTTGCAGAAAATTAGGCATGGAGTCCCCAGGTTCGACATAGTCCAAAACTGCTGGACATGTGCGACCTGAGAAATCTGATTGATGGGGCTAAGAAGGCCAAGCCTGGAGAAGGCCCCTCTAGGACCAAGTAGATTAGTATTATTTGCTTTTCTGGAGTCATTTTGGAATTCGAATGTAATCATGCAAATGCCATTAGTGACTTATTTATTTATTGTCATTTTTAGGTTCGTCTTATTTATTACATTAATGAAATGAGGCATTTATCGGCATTAAATCTTTCAAAATCTACTTGTCGCTAGGCCTAACTCAGGAACAACAAGGTTTCCCAAATTAGGATGCGAATTTACATTCCTGCAATACGTGTTTAAATACTGTAAATTCTTTTCAGAATCCTTACTGACTTATTACCTTTTTTGTATTTTTTATTTATTTTGATTATTCCCATCCCCTAAGGTTGGTTCACATATATTGGAATCATCATCATATCACACCAGATCTAGAGGGGCCCTCCTCCTCCTCCCCCTCCTCCTCCTCCAAGTAATTTGAAAGGAAAGGGAAAAGCTAAGGTGGATGATATGAGTGGTATCCGGAAAAAAAAAGTTGCGCAAGTGGAAAATGTTGAAACTTCAGATGGTCGGAGTACTCTGACCCAGAATGATTTGGTCTTACGGTTGGAAAAAAAAAGAATTGCAAGGGGAACTTGACAGGTCCGCAACTTGGCAAACCTCTCCCTCACCCTAAATGTCCCAGACGTTAAATAGTAAAATGCCCAAAACCCAGCACCTCCTCAAAACAAACCAAACCAACATCCACAAAATCCTCCCGCACCCCATCAATATGCAACACCTCCCCAAAATCCTAATCCTCCACCAATACCCACTCCTTCTCAATACTAACATCCTCCTACTCAATACCCACAAACCACTTAATATACTCCTCAGAATATCCCACAACCTATCCCTGATCCACAAAATTCAACTAATGATCACCAATACAGTCCAACCCCTAGCACCCACCAAAACAGTCCCATATACGTGGAAACCTTACCTCACTCTACTCAGCCAATCTCATACACTCCAGAATACGCCGAGAAGGACCTGCTCATTAAGAACATAGCAGAGGAGATCAAGAAGATCACAAGCGAATTCTAGGGTGTTGAAGGAGGCAAATGAATTGATGGTTTGAATTATAAAGATTTATGCATTCAGTTAGACGTGGGACTACCAGAGGGTTACAAAGCTCCTATGTTCGAGATGTTTGATTGAATGGGTAACTCGAAGGTTTGAGAACATACTATGATAAGCTTGTGGGAATTGGGAAAAATGAAAGGATTCACATGCAGATGTTTATGAGGAGTCTCACTGGAGATGCCTTATCTTTGTACATAAGTCAAAATCCCAAGAAATAGGTCAATTGGGTAAGAATGGCGTCGGACTTCATGGATCGATTCAGGTTTAACATAGAGAATGCACTGGATGTCTTCTACATACAGATTCTCAAGAAGAAACCAATAGAAACATTCCACAAGTATGCTACTCAATGGAGGTCAGAAGCTGCAAAGGTCAGGCCGGCAATAGAGGAAGAACAAATGAACAAATTCTTTGTCAGGGTCTTGGATCCACAATACTATGAAAGATAATGGTAATAAAAAATCACAAGTTCTCTGACATCATCAAACTCAGAGAAAGGATTGTATAAGGAATCAAGAGTGAGATGGTGACCAATTTTGAGGCATTGTAGGCTACGGACATAGCATTACAATTAGGGGGTATATCAAAGAATAAAGAAGTAGGGGCAGTGATGGTGGCCCAAGGCCCAAAATCTCCACTCACATACCAAACAACTCCACTCACATACCAACATTCACCTCCAAGCTATTCTCAACCCGCTACCTCCTATCACACTTATAACACCCATCCAGCCTATTACCATTCACCTCCAACTCGTCAAAACTATCAAAAACCCATACCCAATTTCAATCGTAGGCCGCCAAGACAGTACACCCCTATTGCTGAACTCATTGACCAACTATATGAAAGATTGAAGGCTAACAGATATATCACCACTATTCCCGTTATCGCCATGGAAAACTCCTCCCAATAGGTCAACCCGAACAAAACATGTGCGTACCATTACGACATGAATGTGAATACTATCGATGAATGCCACACTCTAAAACACAAGATTCAACCCTGATTGATACCAAAGACATACAAGCAAAGGAATCCGAACCAAATGTCCGCAACAATCCCCTCCCAGATCATATGGGTTAAGGAGTAAATGCGATAGAAGCTGATGAAGAATGGGATCCTAAAGGGTCGATTGGGCTTATTCGGGAAGGTTATGACTCTAAACTTGTAGTCATACTCACTTCTATTATGGTACAGATACAGCCACCGGTCGAAGTTGAAGTAGCTGCATAAGTCCCATTTGAAATTAAAGTAAAAGCATCTGCGACTACACTAACTCTATTTGAAGTAGAAGTATCCTCACCCTTTACTGTGACGGTAGCATCCACACCACATTTCAAGTCTAACACCATACCTTGGGATTATGTTGCTGAAGCTAGGAGAAAAGGAAAAGCAAAAATGGAAAAATCTGGCGCTGCACAGGGGATGATTAGAACTGGAAGGATCTATACACCCGAACATTTGGGAGGAATAAGCAAGGTAGCTGCTACCAAATAGGTCATCATTGAAACTAGTCCAGATGATCTCTAGAGGAAAGTACATGCAAGGGAATACTCTATCGTTGATCATCTGAACAAGACTCCCACCCAGATATCCATCATGTCGTTGCTTCAAAATTCTGAGGCGCATAAGAATACTCTGATGAAAGTGTTGAATGAAGCTTATATGCCTAACAATATCACCAGTGGAGAGATAGACAACATGGTAGCGCAAGTACTGGAAAGCCACAAGATTACCTTTCATGAAGATGAATTACCACCTAAAGGACTATGTCACAACATAGCACTGCACATCACGGTACAGTTTAAGGACAAATTCATTGCCAGAGCCCTAATAGATGGGGGTTCAAGCCTCAACATTTGTTCGTTGACTACTCTGAAAATGTTGGGTAAATATTTCCATGAGATACATGTAGGGAGTATGAATGTGAAGGCATTTGATGGGTCTAAAAGGGCCACGATTGGGGAAATCAACCTTTATTTGTATATGGGCCCGACTTGGTTTGATGTTTAGTTTAAGGTATTAGACATATCTTATACGTACAATCTTCTACTAGGACGACCTTAGATACATGCCGCTGGAGCTGTGGCTTCTAGGCTACAGCAGGTCGTGAAGTTCGAATGGAACCATCAGGAGGTAATCATTCACATAGATGGAAGTAATCCCATTTACACCAGTCAAACTGTCCCGGTTGTCAAGAATAGAAGAAAGATGGGTAGAGAAACTTATCACCGCATAGAGCGTGTCAATCCAAATGATAAAGATAAATGGTAAAGCAGCAAAATAGAAAGCATAATGGCATGGTTAAGGTATGAACTCGGTAAAGGTCTCGGTAAGAATCTCTAGGGTATCACTAAGACAATACAACCAAAACGTCATGGTACCACCT
Organism: Nicotiana glauca; assembly: GCA_026770625.1. Lineage (NCBI taxonomy): Eukaryota > Viridiplantae > Streptophyta > Magnoliopsida > Solanales > Solanaceae > Nicotiana > Nicotiana glauca. The sequence continues at coordinate 31,584 of MU767250.1, forward strand.
TTGGATTTGGGTATCAGTACACCTGGAAGGAGTACTATGATTGGTCGCCGCCATGGCATGGCCCCTACTACCCTCTTGAACACCTAATACCGCATCTGCATCAGACATTTCAACAGACTAACGTGATATGGGCATATGAAGAAGAAGAGTCTTTAGCTGGCATGAGAAAACGTTTTCTGGATGATGAACACATGTGCAACTATAATAGTTGAAGAGAAGGAGGAAGAAGACCTTACCTTTCGGACCATGGAGAAGGGAGTTGTTCTTAAGAATTGGACTGTTGCACTATCCCAGGCCCGTCGAGTTCCTGGGTAGCTTGGCAATTAGCATGACTTGTTTTTAAAAGCCATTTTTAAACATTTAAGATATTTCCAGTACTTTATTTAAGGACGTATTTTGTTTTGAAATAATTGCTAGAGTCATCGAGCCGTACCTGTTTTGATGATTTTTGAAATTTAATTAATGCATTGTTATTTTAGTATTTTATTATTGTCTTTTTCATTTTCCCTCTACAACATTACTATTTCTTACCATGATGAACCAACGACCGTGACATGTAATGAGACAATGCAACATAAGTATAGTGACTCAGAAGAAGAAGATGAGATACATGAGGAAGTTATCAGAGAAGTTGAGAATTTTGAGAATAATCCTAAGTCCAACCTAGACGAAACTAAGACGGTCAATTTGGGAGATTCTGAAACCATCAAATAAACTCGCATAAGTATTCACCTGTCACTGTCAGAGAAGAAAGAATGCACTTGTTTCCTGAAAGAGTATGAGGACATCTTTGCATGGTCTTATGATGATATGACTGGTTTGAGCACCTCCATAGTGGCTCACAAGCTTAATCACAAGCAATGGCACGATAAGTTACCATTCGCCTTATTGGGATACCATACCACAATCATACATCAACTGGGGCAACTCCCTATTTGCTGGTTTACGGTACTGAAGCTGTAATTCATGCCGAGGTAGAAATTCCTTCTTTAAGGATCATACAAGAGGCCGAACTCAGTGATGCAGAATGGATAAGGAGCCGATATGAGCAATTAGCCCTCATAGATGGAAAAAGTATGAATGTAGTATGTCATGGTCAACTTTATCAGAACAGAATATCTAGAGCTTTCAACAAAAGGGTCAGGCCACGACAATTCACACCAGGGCAGCTGGTACTGAAGCGAATCTTTCCATATCAAGATGAAACCAAAGGAAAGTTTTTACCCAATTGACAAGGACCCTACATGGTTCACATGGTACTAATAGGAGGTGTTATACCCCATTTTAACACGGGTCAAATTAGAGTATAACAGCATGGCGACTCTGCTGGGGATTCTAGATTCTAAACCACAACAAACTTAGGTTAATAATAACATTAATTTGTGATTGTTATGATTGCTTATTTGAATTGCCTTTATGTGATAAACTTTATTTTATGAATTGTTTATCTGTTCTTATTGCTTTATATAAATTGTCATTTCGTTTCACTTCCTCCACTTTTGGAAAATTCACACAAAGCACACACCTAGCGGTTACACGGTTTGCAGTCGTGCACTACTAAAAATACCTTTTAGGGGGAAAGTTCGTGGGTAAGTCGATCAGCGGTGCAGTCGACAGTCACGGGCTTTCCACTCTCAAGTTGTCCACTTGGGAGCAGACCAGTCTAGAAAACCCATTCTTAGTCAACCTAAGATAGAGCTAAACCAAAACCCATTTAAGAGCATGCATCATTTTAACCCTAGGTGGCTTAATACCCGAGGTGTATTAAATCCATTAATTAACCTTACCTAAATGTCCAAGTGGGTTTTCAACCCCAAGTGACACTTATCATATTTATGTGCATTATTTGAAGGGTAAACATGCCGATTATGTGGATTATTTACTTTAAAGTAATTAAATCCTAGTTAAAGGAGCATGACTATCTTTTTTTATAACACGTGTAAAGTTTTCAAATGACATAATCTTGCGGAACAACGAGAAGTTTACACATGACAAAAATATCTTTTATTGTACTTTCTTTTGATTTTCTTTACGTAAAAATAAATAAAATGGCTTAAGCGATTCATGTAATTTCTTTTTTGCTTTTAAAAAATAAAATTACTTAATTAATTATAATAAATATATTTTATTATACTTTTATTCATTTAATGAAAATACACCCTCTTAAAAAAAGAAATATGTTTAAGCAGTTATATTTTACTATTTATTTGCTTTTAAAAGAAAATAAAATTACTTAATTAATTTCTAGAAATGAGATGATACATAATGGCATATTTATCTTTGAAATACACGGTAGGCCTACCTCTGGCACAAAGAGGTCCCTTACATATTAGGACAGGCAATTATTTGTTATACTTTGAAATTTGTAACATGCTTACTTGCTTATTTGCTTACTTTGCTATGTTGCTTGCTCTACTTTATTATTTTTACTAACATTATCTGTTGTTTTTCAGAAAAAGGAAGTATTAACTATCCAACGTGCTTATATTTTTATTTAAATACTTTTTATTTGTTCACATATTTTTTTTTCTTCTGCTTATTTTTATATCATCTTCCTGAATTAATAATTATTATTATTATTACCAATTGCTCCGCGCGTAGTTTTTTAACGACTCTAGATTTTTGCCCATTTTATTTCGCAAGTTATTTAATTCACGCCCTTTTCTTAAAATACGGTTACATGTTCTTAAAATAATGCCACTCGTGTCTCACATAATTTTATACCTTCAATTCTTGCACGTCGTACCATTTTTAATTTCGTAATCTTATACCTCTAATATTCGTCTCATAGCTTCATATCTCTTAGAATTTTAACAATCGTGCCAATTCTCATTTCCAAGTGGGTAGTTGTCCAAACCTTGCGCAATCTACCGAGCAATAGAAAGCCACTATTTGGTCAATTTGCATTGTCATATTATTCTAAAGATTTTCACCTATTCAATTCAAGTGTCTATATTGTCTTATTTCGGGTCGTCGAGATTAATCTTCACGCACCCTTTAATTCTAATTTTTGGCACGTGAGTCGAGGTACTATCCCATAAATTCCAAAACGGTTGACACCGTATTCCGAGGCATCGATAACTTTATGATTTGCCAATGATTCAAACAGCCAAATATTGTTTTCAACGACAAAATTATTCGACTCCGCCTCTTTGAGACACAATCTATATAAGGCTCGGTCTCCTTGTAGTAAAATTTTATTTTCCTTCATGAAAAAAGCTAGGGTAAATTTTTAGCACGCAGGATGAGTATGCTCGAAAGGGACATGTCATCTCATGGAGTGATAATCAAAGCTTCCTAAAGATTGAGTCAAATTTTTTGAAAAGTTTCGGAGTCATGCAAGGAAAAGAACTTGTGCCATAGATAAAATTTTGATGTTCGACATGAGTCAACCTTTCATAAAATTTTAAATTAATTCGCTTCCATGTCAACAAGTCTCGTGCGTCAGAGCCCTCTACATAACAAGTCATTCTCGTCCATCCATTTTGCAACTTAAGCCCCCGTTTCTAGTTTAGGGCTTCTACTTAACCATATTATGAATTAATATATCTAGTTATATACTTTAGTATTTTGTGCATTTATTTGATTATGATAAATACGCTAACACTTTACTTTTATTTTGAAAAGTTTTATTTTTCTTTAAAGGTTGCCTAGCATTGAACACTGTTTTGGCTGCGAATCTGCATAAAGGACGAAGCTATAATGGCAGACGGATTTGAAGCATTCAGTACCGGTATGAAATTGTTGCAAGCAAAAGGTAAAGATACCTAGGTAAATGTGGTACAGAGAAACTTGTGGGTTAATCTGGGAAGAACTTTCAACCTTATTCCAAATGCAACATCCGCTTCTAGCTCAAACCGAAATATTTCCTTAACCATATCCCCTTGCCCAGCTCCTACTTATGCAATCTCTACACAAATTCCATCAACCTGCAATCCTAATCAAGTCATGATAATGCCTCCCATAACCACAACTCCATTTGAAGAAAGCTGTAACGACCCGACCGATCGTTTTGAGTACCAGCGCTCCTTTCAGCAGTCGGAGGCCATGAACAGCTTTATTTCAGGTATTATGACTTGTACGCATGGTCGGAATTAAATTTCGTGAAGTCCAGAGTTGATTTGGGAAGACAATTCTCATTTCGAAAGCTTAAAGTTGAAAGAATGAACTAGGATTAGAATTTTTAGTAAACAACCTCAGAATCAGGATCTGAAGGTTCTAGCAGGTTCGTATGATGATTTTGGACTTGGGCGTATGCCCGGATTGGGTTTTGAATAACTCGAGAGCGTTTTGGCGCCTATTGTGGAAGTTGGCATTTTAGAAGAAATTTCATAAGTTTGGCTTGAAGAGCATTT
>MU767257.1:0-16905 GCA_026770625.1 Nicotiana glauca
GTTCTCAGAGATGTTTATGAGAAAGTTTGTCCCCAGAGTCTCAGGGACGCATGGCGTGTAGAGTTTGAGCATTTGCGTAAGGGTGCTACGATAGTTTCGGAGTATGCTACCCGTTATACCTGGTTGGTCGGGCATGCACCGGCTTTGGTTGCTATACTTCGGGAGAGAGTTCGCCGGTTAATTGAGGGTCTTATCCCACCTATCCGATCTATCATGGCTCGAGAGTTGGAGATGGACATTCCTTATCAACAGGTAACGAGCATTGCTAGGAGGATCGAGGATATGCTCGCCAGGGAGCGGGGGGAAAGAGAGGTCAAGAGGTCTCGAGAGTCGGGCCACTACTCTGGTGCCCGTACCCCAGTAGTAGGTCAATATGGTAGGGGTTATTGGGTCGCCCCGTTCATTCAGCGCTTCCAGTAGCCAACAGTGCTCCAGCTCCGCCTATACCTCAGGAGTCTCACCATGCACCTCTATTTTCCAGTACACCTCCTGCGTGAAGTGCTTTCAGAGGTCCATCTAGCAGACCTAGCCCTAGCCAGTCACAGCCACCACATCCTCCCAGTTATTTTTTTAAGTGTGGTGACACCAATAATGTTGTGAGGGATTGCCCTAGACTTAGGAGGAGTGCACCTCCACAGACCGCCCAACCACAGCGTGCTCCTCAGAGTTCTCAGGCCATGCTCACAGCTCCCGTTGCTACCCCATCTTCCTAGCTAGTTAGGGGCGGAGGTCGGGGAGGTAGAGGTCGCTCTTGAGATAGAGACCAGGCTAGATATTATGCTATTCCTGCTCGTACCGAGGCTGTTGCCTCCGATTCCATCATCACAAGTATTATACTAGTTTGTCACAGAGAGTCATCAGTTCTATTCGATCCAGGCTCTACTTATTGTTATGTGTCTTCTTACTTTGCTCTACATCTGGGAGTGCCTCGGGAATCTTTGAGTGCCCCCATTTTTGTTTCTACTCCTGTGGGAGATTCCCTTGTTATGGAACACGTTTATCGGTCATGTTTGGTTACTTTTCATGGTTTCGAGACCAGAGCGGATTTATTGTTACTCGGTATGGTTGACTTTGATATTATTCTAGGCATGGACTGGTTGTCGCCCCATCATGCTATTCTTGATTTTCACGCTAAGACCATAACGCTGGCTATGCTAGGTATTCCGCGTATTGAGTGGAGTGGTACTTTAGATGACACTCCCAGTAGAGTTATCCCTTTTCTTAAAGCTTAACGTATGGTTGAGAAGGGGTGTGCCACGTATTTAGCTTATGTGAGAGACGTCAGTGTTGATACCCCTTCTGTTGATTCAGTTCCAGTGTTACGGGATTATCCCGATGTATTTCCAATTGATCATCCGGGTATGCCGCCCGATAGAGACATTGATTTTGGCATTGATCTGCTGCCAGGCACTCAGCCTATATCCATTCCTCCGGATCGCATGGCTCTTCCTGAGTTGAAGGAGTTGAAGGATCAGTTGCAGGAATTGCTTGGTAAAGGTTTTATTCGATCCAGTGTTTTACCGTGGGGTGCTCCTATCTTGTTTGTAAAAAAGAAGGATGGTTCAATGCGTATATGTATTGATTATCACTAGTTGAACAACGTTACAGTGAAGAACCGTTATCCCTTCCTCGTATTGATGATTTGTTTGACCAGCTTCAGGGCGCACAGGTGTTTTCTAAGAATTATTTACGCTCAGGGTACCATCAGTTGAAGATTGGGGAGCCATATATCCCGAAGACTGCCTTCAGGACTCGGTATGGTCATTACGAGTTCCTTGTTATGTCATTTGGGCTGACCAATGCCCCAGCGGCTTTCATGCATTTGATGCGCAGTGTATTTAGGCCATATCTTGACTCCTTCGATATTGTTTTTATTGATGATATACAGGTATATTCCCGGAGTCAGAAAGATCATGGGCAGCACTTGTGGACCGTGCTTCATACCCTGAGGGAAAATAAGTTATATGCAAAGTTCTCAAAATGTGAGCTTTGGCTGAGTTTTGTGGCATTCTTAGGCCATGTGATTTCAAGTAAGGGTATTCGGGTGGATCCAAGGAAGATAGAGGCCGTACAGAGTTGGCCCAGGCCTTCCTCAGTTACAGAGATTTGTAGTTTCCTTGGTTTGGCGGGCTACTACCGTCGCTTCGTGGAGGGAGTTTCTTCGATTGTAGCCCTTATGGCTAGATTGACCAAGAAGGGTGCCCCTTTTCAGTGGACAGATGAGTGTGAGGTGAGCTTTCAGAAGCTCAAGACAGCTTTGACTACAGCCCCTATCTTGATGTTGCCTACCGGTTCGGGGTCTTATATTGTCTATTATGACGCCTCGAGAGTTAGCCTTGGAGTAGTGTCGATGCAGTACGATAGGGTGATTGCGTACGCGTCCAGAAAGTTGAAGATACATGAAAAGAATTACCCTGTCCACGACCTTGAGTTAGCTGTCATTGTTCATGCCTTGAAGATCTGGCGTCACTATTTGTACGGAGTGCCTTGTAAGATCTATACTGACCATCAGAGTTTGCAACACTTACTCAAACAGAATTGCCTGAATATGCGTCAGAGGAGATGGTTAGAGTTGTTGAAGGATTATGATATCACTATTCTGTATCACCCTGGCAAGGCCAATGTGGTGGCAGATGCCTTGGGTAGTTTAGCATATTTACCAACTTCAGAAAGCCTATGGCGATGGATGTTCAGGCCATAGCCAGTCAGTTTGTGAGATTTTGGATCTTTCGGAGCCTAGTCTGGTTCTAGCTTGTGTGGTTTCCCTGTCTTCTCTATTTGACCGTATCAGGGAGCGGCAGTATGATGATACTCATTTGCTTGTCCTTCAGGACAAGGTTCAGAGTGGGGATGCTCGAGATGTGACCATTGGAGATGACGGGGTATTGAGGATGCATGGCCGAATTTGTGTGCCCAATGTTGATGGTCTTCGAGAGTTGATTCTAGCAAAGGACCATAGTTCGCGGTATTCTATCCATCCGGGTGCCGCGAAAATGTATCAGGACTTGAGATAGAACTATTGGTGGAGGTAGATGAAGAAAGATATAGTTGTTTATATGTCTATATGCCTTAACTGCCAGCAGGTGAAGTATGAGCACCAGCGCCCGGGTGGGTTGCTTCAGTAGATAGAGATTCTGGAGAGGAAATGGGAGCGGATCACCATAGATTTTGTATCTGGACTCCCCCGAACCTTGAAGAAGTTTAATGACATTTGGGTCATTGTGGATCGATTGACCAAGTACGCTCATTTTATTCTTGTGTGTACCACTTACTCATCGGAGCGGTTGGCGGATATTTATATCAGGGATATCGTCCGTTTGCATGGTATCTATAAGGCCACGTAAAATCTTGTGCTTAAAACCTTGTAGCTCGTAGTTCCAAGGTCCGAATATGTGTTAGGAATGAGTAGAATTCTTTGCGGCGAGCTTTCGGACCTTTTTTACTGATTTTGCCCTTAAAAATCAAAAGAATCAATTTTTCCAGAAAATTTTCATTCTGCGGTCCAGAATGCGGTCGCAGATCAGCTATGCGAACCGCATTTCCGCTGCAGAGTAAAGCAGAAGGGTTGTCAAAATTGATGTTGAAAATGCGATCCATTATGCGATCGCATAATCATCGCATAAATTCCTCAAGCATTTGTGGAGGTCAATTCTGCGGTGCAAAATGCGACCGCATAACAGGAATGCGGACAACATTCCTGTCGCAGACCCAGGCAGACCTTCGAAATTTTGGGTGCATTTTTGCGGTCCAATCTGCGGACCGCATTTCGATTCTGCGATCGCAGAATGCGACCGTAGATTTTGCTCGGGCTTCTATTTCTCTAAATTTTAAAACCCGACCCCTTTTTAATAAAACACCTCAACCCCCTCATTTTAATGATCTTGCTGAACAAATTAAGAGAGAGAAAGAGAGGGTCTTGAGAGAGAAAGTCACCTTCTCCAAAATGTGGTTCTTCAAAACCATCCGGGCCGGGAAATTTCAAGCTTATCTTCATACCCCATTTCCTTAGTGGTAAAATCCCTAACTTCTCCCATTGAATTTCTGGTTTAAACTAAGAGGGGGAGTCTCATGCATTAATCCTTAAAATAATGGTTGAAATCATGCATGCATGTCTATTAAAAACCTAAAATCTAGTAGGAGGAATTGGATAGGAGTAAAGGAGTATTCAAAGAGGGGTTGATAACCTAAATGAGTTGGGTAGCAATTGTGAACTTCAATTCTAAGTTATGTATATTAATTTGTGTACTATGTTGACGTTGCTAGATTTTTTTGGTGAATTGGAAGTAGGAATTAGAAAGGAATTCAGCTTCAGGTATGTATGGCTAACCTTAACCTTTGTAAAATCGCCTTGTTTGGTGTCCTAATAATTGGTATGTGATATCTCCATGAATTAGTTGTGAAGTTAAACTCTTGTGAACAGGATGTGTTTACTTGTGTGAACTATTTGTGAATTCATATAAATATTGTGCCTTATGCGTTGTTGGTTAAGACATCCTATATGATTGTGCAAGTAAATGGCAATAAACTAAGTGATGATTGCGAATGCGTTAAGCATCAAGGACTATAGAATAAATGATAGAGAGGAATCGTAATTGGTGAATTGAATTAACTGTGATAACATCCCTTGTGGATAGTCGTGGAAAACTATTGTTATGATCTAAGTGGTATAACGGGCTGTTGAAAAGGATGAAAATGGTATGGATAGTCACCTAAACCTTTTATGAGTTGTGTTGTTGTTGTTATTGGGAATTGTGGTTGTTGTTCTTAAAACTTGTTGTGGTTATCCCTTTAAATTATTGTTGTTGTGGTATTGTTTTGTGAATTGTGATTGCTCGGTGGGATCGGTTTGCGCGCCGCAACACAAAGTAATAAGGTGTAGGTTGTGGTGATAAGGGTGGCCGAGGTAATAAGGGTGGAAAGTGATTGATATCACTATTGAAATGAAATATAAGAACGTTGTGAAATTGAAAAAGGGGAAAGGAGAGTTTGTTAACTTATTTGCCTTGATTGTCTTCCTTGTGTGTACTCAATTGTCGCTTCCTTATATTGTTCATTACTTGTGTATGGCTTGAGGTTACTCAGGGTAAGGTTTGTTAAACATACTAGTACAATTCAAATGTACTGATGTCCCTATTTGCTAGGGGCTCTACATTCGTGCAATGATTGTAGGTGGATCCGCATCAGGTGCTCCAGCTCGCCGATCGTAGCTCCCTCTTCGTCTTCCATCAGCTTTTTTGTGAGCCCCATTCCTCTCGGGGTCCTGTGTGGCTCAGGCCACTTGTTTCCGGGGTTTATTTTGATGTTGTGTAAGGTATAGCCGGAGCCTTGTTATCGGCAAATACTGTATTATTCTATTGTACTTCTAGAGGCTCCGTAGATAGTGGATGTGAGTTAGAAGTTTATGTAAATCCATGTTTCCTTTGTTGGGCAACGAATTAGTAATTTCACTAACGAAATTGTATGTATGTTTGTTTTGCAAAAAAGGTGTTCAAAATTAATTATTTGTCCAGTTCTTGGAATATTGAGTAAGTAAGACATGGGTTAACACGTGGGGTAGGAGAGGCACCCAAGTCCGCTCAGCTGGGGCTACCCAGTCGGGCGCCGGTCATGTCCCTCGAATTTGGGGCGTGACAAACTTGGTATCAGAGCCTAAGGTTTTAAAACAATCCTAGGATGTCTCGTAGTCGTGTCTAGTAGAGCCTTACTTATCCGTATGAAGTCGACCACATCAATAAGTGGGGGGCTACATGGACATTTAGGAAATTTTCCTACTTCTTTGTTATTCTATATCGTGCGGTGAAGTGAAATGTGAAAGTATCTATACCTAACTCGTGCTTTGTTCCAAACTTTTTTCAGTAATGGCACCTAAGAAGAGAGCTAGACTCAGCCTTGGAGTCAATGCCACAAGTGAGGCTATGAATCTTGTACCTGATGCCGTGGGTGAGAGTGACTCCCCGGCCTTGAAACTACCTGGCCCGTCTGTCCTAGACCAGCATGTTCATGTTCTTGCAGCGGCAGAGGGTGCCACCATCCCTCCCGCCGATATTCCTAATTCGGGCACCATCCCAGCTCCTGGTCTCGAGGCTTCTGATGGGGACCTTAGAGGAGCCATCCGCATGTTGACCCAGTTAGTGGCCGCTCAGGCCCAGAGATCCCAGGATGCCCCTGCATCCTCTAGCAAACAGGGAGGTTCAGCCAGTTCTAGAGTTAACCAGTTTTTGCGGCTCGCCCCTCCAGAGTTCGCAGGAACAAACCCAGAGGCCGATCCGCAGGAATTCCTTGATGAAATGTATAAGACCCTCCGAGTAATGCAAGCTTCAGAGACAGAGGGAGTTTAACTGGCATCAAACAGGTTGAGGGGAGCAGCGTATTCATGGTTCGAGATATAGGAGGACTCCCGTAGGGAAGGAGGACCTCCGACCAGATAGGATGAGTTTGTAGATGCGTTCATGGACCAGTTCTTGCCTGCTGAGACAATAACAGCCCGTTCCACTGAGTTTGAGACCCTCATGCAGGGCAGCATGAGTGTTTGGGAGTACCATATGGAGTTTGTGAGGTGGTCCAAGTATGCTCCTCAGTTAGTGTCGACCATGGCGGCTAGAGTTCGGCGATTTGTTCAGGGACTTAGTCCCTTGGTAGTGAATAAGGCTGCTACAGCGGCCTTACACTCGGACATGAACTATGGAAAGATTCTGGGATTCACTCAGGCCACAGAGGCTAGGAAATTGAAGATTCAAGCGGAAAGGAAGAATAGCAGCAGGGCCCGATCAGCGGGCCACTCAGGGAGATTAGCTCAGGCGAGAGGGTCGTCAGGGCCTTCCCAGTCATATGCTCAGTCCTCAGCGAGCGGACCACCATCTCTGCACAATTACCAGCAGAGCAGCCGCATGAGACCAGGTTCAGAAAGTAGGAGGCCCCATCAGTCCGGTCGTTCGGGAGGGAGATCACGGCAGCAGGGGAGGGATCCATGCCCCAAGTGTGGGAGATTTCATATAGAGACTTGCTACTTGGATATCCTGGTGTGCTTCAGATGCGGGGTAAGGGGTCACATTCAGCGAGACTGTCAAGTGCCCAGTTAGGGCATGGATAGGGAAATTGCTCAGTTTTCTGGTTCTTCAGTCGCTATATCATTTGTACGTCCTCCGGCCCCGGCAGGACGTGGTACAGTTAGGGGAGGAGTTCTTGGTAGAGGCGGACCCAGCCGGTTCTATGCTTTGAGTGGTCACCAGAGTGCAGAGGCTTCTCCAGATGTTGTTACAGGTATTTTGTCTGTTCAGGACATTGATTGTTATGCTCTTATTGATCCGCGATCCTCTTTGTCTTATGTCACCCCATTCATTTCTTAAGCTTTGGGATAGAACCCGAACAGCTTCATGAGCGGTTCTCTGTGTCGACTCCGGTTGGGGATACTATCATTGGCGCGCGAGTTTATAGGAATTGTGTTGTTGCGGTGTGTGGTCGTATTACTACAGCCGATCTTGTCGACCTTGGAATGGTAGATTTTGATGTCATTATGGGAATGGACTGGCTTTATGCATGTTTTGCCAGACTTGACTGCCGAACGAGAATCCTGAGGCTCGAGTTTCCTAAGGAGCAAGTTACTGAGTGGAAGCGTAATGATATGGTGCCGAAGGGTAGGTTTATTTCCTACCTTAAAGCTTCTAATATGATTAAAAAGTTATGTATCTATCATTTGGTCCGGTTACGGACACCACATCAGAAGTGTCTGCGCTCGAGTCCGTGCCAGTTGTGAACGAGTTTCCTGAAGTGTTTCTAGATGAACTTTCGGGAATTCCACCAGATAGGGAGATTGATTTCGGGATTGATGTATTGCCAGATACCTAGCCAATATCTATTCCTCCATACAGAATGGTGCCAGGAGAGTTAAGAGAGTTAAAGGAGCAGTTGAAGGATTTATTAGAGAAGGGGTTCATACGACCGAGTGTGTCACCGTGGGGTGCTACGGTACTTTTTGTCAGGAAGAAGGATGGGTCGCTCCGGATGTGTATTGATTATCGGCAGCTCAACAAAGTCACCATCAAAAATAAGTATCCTTTGCCTCGGATAGATGATTTTATCCCAATTGCAAGGTGCAAGATTCTTCTCCAAAATTGATCTACGGTCAGGATATCACCAATTGAAGATTAGGGAGCAGGATATTCCTAAGACCGCTTTCAGAACTCGCTATGGTCACTTTGAATTATTGGTCATGTCTTTTGGGCTAACCGATGCCCCGGCAGCTTTTATTGATCTTATGAGTTGGGTCTTCAAGCCGTTTCTAGATTCCTTCGCGATTGTTTTCATTGACGACATCGTTGTTTATTCGCGAAGCCAGGAGGATCATGCCTAGCACCTCAAGGCAATTTTATAGACTCTTCATCAGCACCAGTTGTAAGCTAAATTCTCAAAATGTGAATTTTGGTTGGAGTCTGTCACTTTTCTGGGTCATGTTGTTTCCAGTGAGGGGATTCAGGTGGACCCCCAGAAAATTGCAGCGGTGAAGGATTGGCCTAGACCCACGACCCCGACGGAGGTCCGTAGCTTCTTCGGTTTAGCCGGGTACTACCAGAGGTTTGTGGAGGGATTCTCTACCCTCGCCTCCCCATTGACTAAATTGATGCAGAAAGCAGTTAAGTTCCAATGGTCCGACGCTTGTGAGAGAAGTTTTCAGGAATTAAAGTAAAGTATGACCTCGGCACCGATATTGACCTTGCCGAAAGGCACAGAAGAATTTATGGTCTATTGCGATGCTTCCAGGGTCGGTTTGGGGTATGTATTGATGCAGTGCGGGAAGGTTATAGCGTATGCTTCGAGGCAACTCAATAATCACGAGTACAATTACCCGACACATGACTTGGAGCTTGCAGCAGTTGTATTTGCCTTGAAAATATGGCGGCATTAGCTTTATGGGGTCCATGTGGATGTGTTCTCAGACCACAAGAGTCTCCAATCTTTGTTCAAACAGAAGGAGTTAAATTTGAGGCAGTGGCGGTGGTTAGAATTGCTTAAGGATTATGATATGGACATCTTATACCATCCGGGTAATGCGAATATCGTGTCTGATGCCCTCAGTCGAAAATCCATGGGTAGTTTGGCTCACTTGGGGGCAGATCAAAGGCTCCTAGCTCGGGAGGTCTATCAGTTGGCCAGTCTTGGGGTTTGCATTTCGACCCCAAATGAGTAGGAAGTTATGGTGCGTAGTAGGGCAGAATCATCGCTTGTAGCGGAAGTCAAGGAAAAACCGTTCATCGATCCAGCATTGGCACAGATGAAGGAGGCAGTTCTGAACAACAAAACTTTGGCATTTTCACTCGATGGCAATGATGATGTGCTACGATGTAAAGGAAGGCTATGTGTTCTAGATGTGGATAACCTTCAGGAGAGAGTAATGGCGGAGGCTCATCATTCCAGGTATTCGGTGCACCCGAGTTCTACGAAAATGTATCACGATCTTAAAGAAATTTATTGGTGGAACGGTATGAAAAGGGGTGTGGTTGACTTTTTATCTAAATATCCAAATTGTCAGCAAGTAAAAGCTGAGCATCAGCGGCCCGGTGGGTTAACCCAGCTTATGGAAATACCAATGTGGAAGTGGGAGATGATCAACATGGATTTCATGGTAGGATTACCTCACACTCAGTGAGAGCTCGACTCAATTTGGGTGATAGTGGATCGACTCACCAAATCAGCTCACTTCTTGCCAGTCAAGTCCACCGATACCGTAAAACAGTATGCTCAGCTGTATATTAAGGAAATAGTGAGTCTTCATGGTACTCCACTCTCTATTATTTCCGATCGAGGGGCTCAGTTCATATCTAATTTTTGGAAGAAATTTCAGCAAGGTTTGGGTACCCAGGTGAATCTCAGCACGGCTTTCCATCCGCAGACCGATGGTCAAGCAGAGCGGACTATTCAGACGCTTGAAGATATGTTGTGGGCTTGTGTCTTAGACTTCAAAGGTAATTGGGATGATCACTTGCCCCTTATAGAATTTGCTTACAATAACAGCTTTCATGCTAGCATTCAGATGGCCCCATTTAAGGCATTATACGGAAGAAGGTGTAGGTCTCTGATTGGGTAGTTCGAAGTGGGCGAAGTAGAACTGATAGGGCCAGATCTTGTATACCATGATATAGAGAAAGTTAAAATCATTTTGGAAAGGATGAAGACTGCTCAGAGTCACCAAAATTCTTATGCAGACGTACGTCGGAGGGAATTGGAATTTCAACTTAATGATTGGGTGTTCTTGAGTGTATCCCCAATAAAGGGAATCATATGCTTCGGGAAGAAAGGTAAGTTGAGTACTAGGTATGTCAGGCCGTATCAAATCGTTCAAAGGATAGGGCAGGTGGCCTATAGGTTGGAATTACCTCCCGAAATGTCATTAGTGCACCCAGTGTTCCACGTGTCCATGTTGAAGAAAGTGGTTGGAGATCCATCCACCATCGTGCCAGTCGAGACTATCGAGGTTAATGAAGAGTTGTCGTATGAAGAGGTTCCGGTTTCCATTCTTGGTAGACTAGTCCGTAAGTTGAGAAATAAGAAAGTTGCCTCAGTCAAGGTGTTGTGGCGGAGTTAATGGGTTGAGGAAGCTACGTGGGAAGTGGAAAAGGAAATGAAAGAGAAATATCCCCATCTATTTGATCAAGTTTAGAAGAAATTATGTGACCTTTCTATCTCTAAAACAACTATCATTGCGTCCGAGTTGTTTCCTTCCTAATACTAGTGAAGTTGCTCTAGTTGTGCAAGACTTATAGGTGTTGTGATTGTTTTCATTCATGTGAACATCTCTTTGGTAAATGAAAGTTTGACAAAGACTCTTGTGATAAGTAATCAATTAATGGTTGTATAAGTTGGTAACAAATTACTTGTATGCATGTAGCATGTTGAAATGGTTAGGTTACGTGGAACTCATAGAGATAACTGATTCATAAGAAAAACGTATCAAGTGATCAAATATGTGCAATTGTTAAGGAAGGAAATTGTATGACAGTTTTAGGGATGGTTGTAATCCTGTTAGGGTGTTTGGAATTTGCATTTTGGGGGCCCTCTGTTAGGTAGATATGTCCATAATACAAAGGAAACTCTGGTGAAAGTTTTCTAAAATATGGGAGTTAGCGAAAATTTTGAGAGTCTGCATATCATGCTTTTTAAACCAACGGATTTTCAAAAATCCTCATTTGAGAACGAATGATTTTAAGTGGGGGAGGATGTAAGGCCCCGTAAAATCTTGTGCTCAAAACCTAGTAGCTCGTAGTGCCAAGGTCCGAATATGTCATTCTGTGGTCCAGAATACGGTCGCAGATCAGCTATGTGGTCCATTATGCGATCGCATAATCAATATGCGGACCGCATAATCATCGCATAAATATCTCAAGGATTTGTGGAGGTCAATTCTGTAGTGCAAAATGCGACCGCATAACAGGAATGCGGACCGTTTTCCTATCACAGACCCAGGCAGACCTTCAAAGTTTTTGGTGCATTTCTGCGGTCCAATCTGCAGACCGCATTTTGATTCTGCGATCGCAGAATGCGACTGCAGATTTTGCTCAGGCTTTTATTTTTCTAAATTTTTAAACCCGACCCCTTTTTAATAAAACACCTCAACCACCTCATTTTAGCGATCTTGTAGAATAAATTAAGAGAGAGGAAGAGAGGGTCTTGAGGGAGAAATTCATCTTCTCCAAAATTTTGTTCTTCAAAACCATCTTGGCCGGGAAATTTCAAGCTTCATACCCCCTTTCCTTACAGGTAAAATCCCTAACTTCTCCCATTGAATTTCTAGTTTAAACTAAGAGGGGGAGTCTCACACGTTAGTCCTTAAACTAATGGTTGAAATCATGCATACATGTCTATTAAAAACCTAAAATCTAGTAGGAGGAATTGGGTAGGAGTAAAGGAGTATTCAAAGAGGGGTTGATAACCTAAATGAGTTGAGTAGAAATTGTGAACTTCAATTCTAAGTTATGTGTAATAATTTGTACACTATGTTTACATTGCTAGATTTTTTTGGTGAATTGGAAGTAGGAATTAGAAAGGAATTCAGCTTCAGATATGTATGGCTAACCTTAACCTTTGTAAAATCGCCTTGTTTGGCGTCCGAATACTTGGTATGTGATATATCCATGAATTAGTTGTGAAGTTAAACTCTTGTGAACAGGATGTGTTTACTTGTGTGAACTATTTGTGAATTCATGTAAATATTGTGCCTTATGCGTTGTTGGTTAAGACATCTGATATGATTGTTCAAGTAAATGGCAATAAACTAAGTCATGATTGCGAATGTGTTATGCGGCAAGGACTGTAGAACAAAATGATAGAGAGGAATCGTAATTGGTGAAATTGAAATAACTATGATAACATCCCTTATGGATAGTCGTGGAAAACTATTATTGTGATCTAAGTGGTATAACGGGCTGTTGAAAAAGATGGAAATGGTATGGATAGTCACCTAAACCTTTTGTGAGTTGTGTTGCAGTTGTCATTGGGAATTGTGGTTGTTGTTCTTAAAACTTGTTGTTGTTATCCTTGTAAATTATTATTGCTGTGGTATTGTTTTGTGAATTGTGATTGCTCGGTGGGATCGGGTTGCGAGCTGCAACACAAAGTAATAAGGTGTGGGTTGTGGTGATAAGGGTGGCCGAGGTAATAAGGGTGGAAAGTGATCGATATCACTATTGAAATGAAATATGAGAACGTTGTGAAATTGAAAATGTGGAAATGATGATGGGGAAAGGAGAGTATGTTAACTTGCTTTCCTTGATTGTCTTCCTTGTGTATACTCAATTGTTGCTTCCTTCTATTGTTTATTACTTGTGTATGGATTGACGTTACTCAGGGTAAGGTTTGTTATACATACCAGTACAATTCAAATGTACTGATGTCCTTTTTTGCCGGGGGCGCTGCATTCGTTCTATGATTGTAGGTGGATCCACAGCAGGTGCTCCAGCCTACCGATTGTAGCTCCCTCTTCGTCTTCCATCAGCTTTTTGATGAGCCCCATTCCTCTCGGGGTCCTGTGTGGCTCAGACCGCTTGTTTTCGTAGTTTATTTTGATGTTGTGTAAGGTATAGCCGGAGCCTTGTTACTGGCAAATACTGTATTATTCTGTTGTACTTCTAGAGGCTCCGTAGATAGTGGATGTGGGTTATAAGTTTATGTAAATCCATGTTTTCTTTGTTGGGCAACGAATTGGTAATTTCACTAACTAAATTGTATGTATGTTTGTTTTGCAAAAAGGGTGTTCTAAATTAATTATTTGGCCAGTTCATGGAATATTGAGTAAGTAAGACATTGGGTAACACGTGGGGTAGGAGAGGCACCTAGGTCCGCTCGACTGGGGCTATCCGGTCGGGCGCCGGTCATGTCCCTCGAATTTGGGGCGTGACAAACTTGGTATCAGAGCCTAAGGTTTTAAAGGAAGCCTAGGATGTCTCGGAGCCGTATCTAATAGAGCGCTACTTATCGGTGTGAAGTCAACCACATCAATAAGTGGGGGCTGCATGGACATTTAGGAAATTTTCCCACTTCTTTGTTATTCTGTATCGTGCGGTGAAGTGAAATGTGAAAGTATCTATATCTAACTTGTGCTTTGTTCCGATCTTTTTTAAGTAATGGCACCTAAGAAGAGAGCTAGACTCGCCTTGGAGCCAATGCCTCAAGTGAGGGTATGAATCTTGTACCTGATGTCGTGGGTGAGAGTGACTTCCCGGCCTTGAAACTACCTGGCCCGTCTGTCCCAGACCAGCATGTTCCTGTTCCTGTAGCGGTATAGGGTGCCACCATCCCTCCCGCCGATATTCCTGATTCGGGCACCATCCCAGCACCTGGTCCCGAGGGTTCTAATGGGGACCTTAGAGGAGCCATCCGCATGGTAGCCCAGTTAGTGGCCACTCAGGCCCAGAGATCCCACGATGCCCCTGCATCCTCTAGCGGACAGAGAGGTTCAGCTTGTTCTAGAGTTAACCAGTTTTTGCGGCTAGCCCCTCTAGAGTTCTCAGGAACAGACCTAGAGGCCGATCCGCAGGAATTCCTTGGTGAAATGTATAAGACCCTCCGAGGGATGAAAGCTTCAGAGATAGAGGGAGTTAAGTTGGCATCATACAGGTTGAGGTGAGCAGCGTATTCATGGTTTTCGGGATGTGGGAGGAGGGAGGACCTCCGGCCAGATGGGATGAGTTTGTAGATGCGTTCATGGACCAGTTCTTGCCTGCTGAGACAATAGCAGCTCGTGCCACTGAGTTTGAGACCCTCAAGCAGGGCAGCATGAGTGTTTGGGATTACCACATGGAGTTCGTGAGGTTGTCCAAGTATGCTCCTCAGTTAGTGTCGACCATGGCAGCTAGAGTTCGGCAATTTGTTCAGGGCCTTAGTCCCTTGGTAGTGAATAAGGTTGCTACAGCAGCTTTACACTCGCACATGAACTATAGAAAGATTGTGGGATTCGCTCAGGCCACAGAGGCTAGGAAATTGAAGATTCAGGCAGAAAGGGAGAATAGCTGCAGGGCCCGATCAGCAGGCCACTCAGGGAGATTAGCTCAGGGGAGAGGGTCGTCAGGGCCGTCCCAGTCATATGCTCAGTCCTCAGCGAGCGCACCACCATCTCTTCACAGTTACCAGCAGAGCAGCCGCATGAGACCAGGTTCAGACAGTAGGAGGCCCCATCAGTTCGATCTTTCAGGAGGGAGATCACAGTAGCAGGGGAGGGATCCATGCCCCAAGTGTGGGAGATTTCATATAGAGACTTGCTACTTGGATATCCTGGTGTGCTTCGGATGCGGGGTAAGGGGTTACATTCAGCGAGACTACCATGTGCCCAGTTAGGGCATGGATAGGGGATCTACTCATTCATCTGGTTCTTCAGTTGCTACATCATCTGTACGTCTTCCAACCCCGGCGGGACATGGTATAGTTAGGAGGGGAGCTCGTGGTAGAGGTGGACCCAGCTGGTTCTATGCTTTGAGTGGTTGCTAGAGTGCAGAGGCTTTTCCAGATGTGGTTACAGGTATCTTGTCTGTTCAGGCCATTGATTGTTATGCTCTTATTGATCCGCGATCCTTGAGCAATTCTAACCACCGTCGCTGCCATAAATTCAGTTCCTTCTGCTTGAACAAATACTGCAGACTCTTATGGTCTGAGAACACATCCACATGGACCCCATAAAGATAATGCCGCCATATTTTCAAAGCAAACACAACTGCTGCAAGCTCCAAATCATGCGTCGGATAATTCTTCTCGTGATTCTTGAGATGCCTCGAAGCATATGCTATAACATTCCCATGTTGCATCAATACACATCCCAAAACAAACCTGGAGGCATCGCAATAAACCAAAAATCCTTCCGTGCCTTTTGGCATGGCCAATATTGGCGCTGACTTCAGTTCTTGAAAACTTTTCTCACAAGCGTCGGACCATTGGAACTTAGCTGCTTTCTGCGTCAATTTAGTCAATGGGGAGGCAAGGGTCGATAATCCCTCCACAAACCTCCGATAACACCCTGCTAAACCCAAGAAGCTACGAATCTCCATCGGGGTCGTGGGTCTAGGCCAATCCCTCACTGCTGCAATCTTCTGGGGGTCTACCTGAATCCCTTCACTGGAAAGAACATGACCCAAAAAGGTAATGGACTCAAAACTCACATTTCGAAAATTTAGCATACAATTGGTGCTGACGAAGAGTTTGCAATACTGCTCTGAGGTGATTAGCATGATCCTCCCAGCTCCGCGAATAAAGAGGATGTCGTCAATGAAAACAATCACAAAGGAGTCTAGAAATGGCTTGAAAACCCGATTCATAAGGTCCATGAAAGCTGTCGGGGTGTTGGTTAGCTCAAAAGACATGACCAAGATTTCGAAGTGACCATAGCGAGATCTGAAGGAGGTCTTAGGAATATCCTGCTCTCTGATCTTCAATTGGTGATACCCGGATCGCAGATCGATTTTGGAGAAGAATTTTGCACCTTGCAATTGGTCGAACAAATCATCTATCCGAGGCAAAGGATATTTATTCTTGATGGTGACTTTGTTAAGCTTCCGATAATCAATGCACATCCGAAGCGAACCATCCTTCTTTCTAACAAAAGAACCGGAGCACCCCACGGCGACACACTCGGTCGTATGAACCCCTTCTCTAATAAATCCTTCAGCTGCTCCTTTAACTCCCTTAACTCTGCTGGTGCCATTCTGTATGGTGGAATGGATATTGGCTGAGTATCTGGCAATACATCAATCCCGAAATCAATCTCCCTATCTGGCGGAATCCCTGGAAGCTCATCCGAAAAGACTTCAAGAAACTTATTCACAACTGGCACGGACTAGGGGACAGACACTTCTGAAGTGGTGTCCGCCACCCGGACCAAATGATAGATACACCCCTTCTTAATCATCTTCGAAGCCTTAAGGTAAGAAATAAACCTACCCTTTGGCACCACACCATTTCCTTTACATTCAATAACCGGCTCGTTAGGGAACTCGAGTCTCATGACTCTCGTTCAGCAGTCAAGTTTGGCAAAGCACGAATAAAGCCAGTCCATCCCCATGATTACATCAAAATCTACCATTCCAAGCTCAATAAGATCGGCCGTGGTAACACGACCATATACCGTGACAACACAATTCCTATAAACTCGCGAGGCTGTAATAGAATCACCAACCGGAGTCGATACAGAGAACGGCTCATGAAGCTGTTCGGGTTCTGTCCTAACACTTGAAGCAATGAATGGGGTGACATAAGACAAAGAGGACCCCGAATCAATAAGAGCATAACAATGAATGGCCTGAATAGACAAGATACCTATAACAACATCTGGAGAAGCCTCAGCACTCTGGCGACCACTCAAAGCATAGAACCGGCTAGGTCCACCCCTACCGTGAGCTCCACCCCTGACTGCACCGCGCCCTGCTGGAG